>CANNZV010001064.1:0-41024 GCA_947561585.1 Caprella mutica
ATACTGAAGTAGAGCAATTGTACTGTACTGAAGACGAACAATTGTACTGTACTGATGTTATTTATGCCAATGAGTTTTTTGTAAAAAGAACTATGTATCTCATTATGAGTTTAATAATATCTGATGTAATTTTCTTGCGCACATAATTACTACTTCTTTCACAAATGATTTAAATCAAATACATTCCCAAATTTATGTGAATGCATACTCTTTATTCATATCGAGACCATGTAATTGAAGAAACATATAATTAAATAATGAATATAAACAACCCTGAATTTTTATTATCAATTTTGTCATATGTCGCTAATTAGCCCCTGTTCTTGCACTTAGAAGAGCCATTATGAAAGCCTTTCCATCTTTTTCAATTAAAAAGCATTACCGTGGATCTTCTTCTCGAAGGATGAAAAGTCGTGGATATTAGCTATTAGTCTGTGCTCCCAGGAGAGGTTTTGACTAATTAGACCCAAAGGAATCCATTAGCGCTGCTCTGATTTACAAAAAGAATAACCAAGGGATGGTCACAGATGCTCCAGAGTCCAAACTAAGTAGCGAGGCCAGTTCAGGGCCTCCGCACACGAACATATTTTTGACGCCGCGTCTTTTTCTTGCATTCAGAATTGTCCGTTTATTAACTGTTTTAACTCGCGTCCAAAAAACGCATGTATGCCCCACATTTCAAAGAGGTAATGCTTTAATTGACGCACGTCAAAAGACGCTCAAGTAAGATGTCCTAACATCGGGGGGTAATGTGAAATTCCTCTCTTTGTAAAAGAAAATGTAAGATTTTTGTATTCAATGAAATTTTTAATACAAAATGAAAATAGTGATGTAGTGTTTTTTGTAATACATGGTGCATCTCTCGATATATTTTAAATTTTTGACCAATTCGAGTCAAAACTAGACGCTGCAAATTAACAAACAAATAATAATTTAACCCTCATCATCACAGTGACTCTTTTCCTCTGATAGTACATCATCATAGTGACTTTTCTCTGATAGTACATCATCACAGTGACTCTTTTCTCTGATAGTACATCATCACAGTGATTCTTTTCTCTGATAGTACATCATCGCAGTGACTCTTTTCTCTGATAGTACATCATCATAGTGACTCTTTTCTCTGATAGTACATCATCACAGTGATTATTTTCTCTGATAGTACATCATCACAGTGATTACTTTCTCTGATAGTACATCATCACAGTGACTCTTTCTCTGATAGTACATCATCACAGTGACTCTTTTCTCTGATAGTACATCATCACAGTGACTCTTTTCTCTGATAGTACATCATCATAGTGACTTTTCTCTGATAGTACATCATCACAGTGACTCTTTTCTCTGATAGTACATCATCACAGTGATTCTTTTCTCTGATAGTACATCATCACAGTGATTCTTTTCTCTGATAGTAAATCATCGCAGTGACTCTTTTCTCTGATAGTACATCATCATAGTGACTCTTTTCTCTGATAGTACATCGTGACTCAGCAACAATTCCTCTTGTTTTGATGATTTAACATCATTTCAAATCCTCTGTTTACCGACCCTATGACATAGATTTTAAAAATATTATTGGTATTTTTTTCTATTTATAAGATATCATTATTATAATAAAATCATCAATAACACGTCTCTATAATCATTATTGTTGTGAACATTAAATTTTTAAAACGTTGTAAACATATATACAGTTTATCATTTTTCTCCAGAACCTGTTTTTTATTTATTTGTAATTATATACCAGAATAGTAAGTTATAATACTAGGTTATATGTAAAAACTTAATTACCAGTTTATCATATCATTTGTTACACTTTATATTAGTTTGCTGCACCCTAACCTATGGGAGAAAGAGTTATGGTGGGGCCATGAAAGATTAAAGAAGAGTTATGGTGGGGCCATAGAAGATTAAAGAAGAGTTATGGTGGGGCCATGAAAGATTAAAGGTGAGTTATGGTGGGGCCATAGAAGATTAAGAAGGGGGGGGGGGGAGAGTTATGGTGGGGCCATAGAAGATTAAGAGGGGAGAAGTTATGAAGAAGATTAATTCAATGCCTTTAATTTTCTGTGGCTTCCAATATCTTTATTGGTTGTTTCTTTAGACAGCTGTTATCATCATCTTTACACCTGTTCATACATAAAGGTTAACCTGAAATTGTCTATTTGTATGTATTCTAACGATAGTGGAAGTTTTCATATAAATTTTAAATTTTGATATATTATGTTTTGTAATTCCATAAATATATGTTTTCATATTACTGATAAAATTAAATAAAATTTGCATCTTTATCACTTCTAATTAAATATACGAAACTAAAGTAAATTTTATTTTAAAGTACATACTATTTCTGTCTAATGGAAAATATTGAATAATTATATAGATATAACTACATGTTGAAATAATTAGAAAAATTTTACTCACACAAGATATCAATAATTTGCATGTTTTAAGTGAAAAATACTATATTTTGTCAAATAATATTTTCATGTATAATTCAAATTTATTACATCACATATGTTATATACTAATGTATAGTATATGCAGTTCCTATAATAAATTCCTTTGAAATTGTAGCCACACAGGAAACTCAGTTTCTATTATCATTAAATAAGTGCAGTGTGCAGGTCCATAGCAATTACGGATGCATTGTTACTTACGGAAAATTATAGGTTCTTTTCCGTTCAAGTTATTGTACACATATAGGCTGTATAGTGTATAGTGTATATGTACAGTCAAAGTAAAATGTATACGTGATGATTTTATGACAGTTTACTAATTGTAATGCTTGTAGATATTCTAAAATTGGTCTGGGTACACAAAATAATAGAAAATTAGAAAACTGTGATTTGAGAAATTGATATCTTGCAGTGTTTTTTCTTAGAATGTTCGTACATATTAAATATATAGAAACTAAGTATATTAGCATTTAAATGTGTTGAAACAATATAAAAAAACGGATGAAAAATGAAATACTTTTTCATTAGGGAAAGTTACGAATTATCGGTCAGTACTACATCTTCGGTCATATAAGAAAAAACAATATAAAAATTATTATTATTAGATAACACTGTGTAATAACAATTATTTTTATATAGTGGTTTCTTATATGACCGAAGATGTAGCTCTGACCGATAATTCGTAACTCACCTTATATATAACGAGGGATAGATGTTAATCCTATTTTCCTACGTATTTACGTTAAACAATTATAATTAAGTATTTTATATTCATATAGAACTTCAGTGAGGACAGGTTTACAATTATAATTAGAATATAATAATATCCCATTTCTAATCAATTTATATTATCTTAAGATAATCGTATATTTAATATTCAGTTTAAGTGACTAAATATGATACCTAGAATGATAAAAAGGTTAGGGGAAATTACGAATTATCGGTCAGTTTCACATCTTCGGTCATATGTAAAAACGATACTATAATTGTCATTTTATTTTTATTTTTATTGGTATCCATGATACCTGCAGGTATCATGGGTACCAATTAAGATTAAAATAAAATAATTTTATTAGTGTTTTTCTCATATGACCGAAAATGTGAAACTGACCGATAATTTGTAATCAACCCTACGGCAAATATCAGATTTATATATAATAATAAGTTCTTAAAATTAAATTTTCATTGATTGCGTAAACCTATTAAAAACTAATTTCAAAATATGCACAAAAATATTGGAAAAGTTTTTGCGTTCTTTTTTGTCAAGTTATTGTGAAATTTAATGAGAGAATAAATTGGTTTATTGAATAATATTTTAGAATTAAGGTCTAAAATGTCAGTCACCTTAAAATCACATTAAATAGGTGTAGTTTATATATTTCTATAAGTTTGTATGAAGTTTTTTATTCTCGGTGAGCACCAATATTACGATACACTAAACTGACGCTGAAGAAAAAGATCTTGATTTCAAATTAGAATTTTATAAACAAACGTGTTCAGCCTCAATATCAGCTGTGAACGATTATATGAATTATTTATAGGTTTATATGACAATTTTTTACCTGTTCTATACCTTCACCCGAATATTTACTAAAGAATTAATTGTACTTATTTAGCTGACACTCAAAACAAGCGGCGTACAATTATTTTCTTAGTATTTAGACTTAAAATTAGCAAATTGGAGTGAAACGGATATTACAGTGTATTGATTGTAAATAAGCTATGATTTTTAAAAGGATTTACAGTAAAGTAATGGACAATAGTATTGATGGAAATAATGAACAATTTCTTGGAGGGGACCAAGAAGAAACCAAATTTTGAGGTATTCAATTTCACTCACCCAAATCCCGACGCCTAACACGAATCCGAAGTAGACGATGATAACAGTCAGGTCCCACCAACCGAGTTTGGAGGCCCCACCATTCCCCCCTTGGAGGGGCATTTCAGTGGTGAAATCCTCCATCGTTGTGGTCTCCACGCCCGCCATCTTTTTAAAAGTAAATTCTACGTTGTTTAAATTTTGAGGATTTAGATGTATACGTTAAAGGATTAGGACATTGTCATAGAAAAAAAATGTCAGATTGGTTTACAGAACCGATTCTACGTCAAGAAAATAAATTTTTCGTTTTTTGTAGACTTTTGAAATTAATATTTTGTTCCTGAAAAAAAAATTGAATATTGTGATAAAAACAAAACTTATTCAAATTAGAAACAAAATGTTTAATCAATTTTGTAATAAATTCAGAACGACAGGTTATATATTACTTAGGTAAAAAAGATAATAAATACAAGGTACTTTGAAGAAGTAGTCAGAAAGGAAAGAGACGTCAAGAACAAAGTCACCTTCACCCATTCAGTTACAAGCCCATGGATGAAGAAAAGCTACTCTGAGAAGACTGTAACTTAATACATTATAAAAAAAACTGATAATAACGAACGAACTAACCGGAAAATACAGCGTTTACTTATTTTTTCATTTTTCTAGGAATGCCTAGGAACACACCTACCTACCACCAATGTCAGAAATATCCTGTTATTAGGTTTCCTCTGAATTTCCAGTCTTATTGAATAACTAAATTAATTAGCTATAGGAAGAAGTCGGAAAATAAATATTTCAAGGACAACTAACATTGACAACTAGATAATATTTGTGATCAATTTGTAATATTTTTAAATTGGAGATATGACCTTGTGTTGTTAGGTAAGGGTAAGTACCTAGTTATCGTAACGTTTCACATTTTCGTACATAAAAAACTATAATTATTAGAAATAACTGACTAATTTAATTGATATGCATGATACCTACCATTCAAACTATTTCGCACATGAAAGGAATAATTGGAAAAAACAGTACAACCGTAGCCCCAACATACCTACTGTTTTAAACAGGATATAGAGTGTTAAAGCTGAAGATTTTTGTTACTTTTGACATCTTTCCTGTTGTGACAAATTACAGGACGAAGAAAACCATGGAATTTCTTTAAATGAAGAAAAATGAATTAATTAATAATTACAAACAAACAGGCTAATACTAAGTATAACCATATTAAAATTAAAATAGGAAAAACGAGAACCATATTATCAAATGGTCGAACATAACACTAAAAATTTGTTATTAATATCTTATAAAAATGTTATTAAGTGTCCTATTTCAAGCAGCTACTTTGTACTTTGTCATTATTGTACATAGTCACTGCAATATGTGATAGTACATAGGTGACTTCAACACTGCAGTCAGGGTCATTAGGCCTATCTATAAATGCAGTCAGTCCGAGTAAAGGCACAGATGGAAGTGAAATTTAAAAAACTGTTTCTGAGCGACTGTTTTAGGATTTTCTTTTGTATGAAGTGTAAATGTATATAAATTATGGAGTAAATGATGTCACAAATACAAAGTTATAATATAGTAAATAAATATATTAAATAAATACAAATTATGTTCCTCCTATCCTGTATATATGACAATAATGAAATAAATTAAATATATTTTATATATTTATTCACATTTCAACCAACAGTCTTTTTTTCTGTTGGTTGGAAAACCGTGTAATTTAATCTTTTTTTTAGGTACACACAATTTTACAAATTACTGTAGTTAGAATAAATATCTATACCGGTTTTAAATTATACTGTCACTATTCTTAGAGTACAAATATTATTTAAAAATCTTTAAAAACAGTAGAAAATTGGTTTCAATATCTAGATCTACTGTATTAGTTTACTACATCTACTGTAGTAGTTTACTACATCTACAGTAGTAGTTTACTACATCTACGGTAGTAGTTTACTACATCTACTGTAGTAGTTTACTACATCTACTGTAGTAGTTTACTACATCTACGGTAGTAGTTTACTACATCTACTGTAGTAGTTTACTACATCTACTGTAGTAGTTTACTACATCTACTGTAGTAGTTTACTACATCTACTGTAGTAGTTTACTACATCTACTGTAGTAGTTTACTACATCTACGGTAGTAGTTTACTACATCTACGGTAATACTTTACTACATCTACAGTAGCAGTTTACTACATCTGGTATTCGTGTTGTAGCGACTGTATCTTTCACACCGCAGGTAAGCACACCTGTCCTCACAACAGACAGCGTACAACTGAGGTTGTAGTTAGTTACCAAAGTTACTACATTTTGGTGAGTAAAATGAAAGACTGGAAATGCAGTTGGAAAACCCCATCCACACAGCGTTACCTTCACTGCAGAAACTCTCATAGTAAATAAATAGAGAAGTATGTTAAGTTTCGAATTCATTGACGGTGAACTTGATTGATTCTTCAGAAACGATGTAAACAAATGACGTTGCACAGAGTACTCTCAAATATTATTTATATCATTAGGTGAATATTATAAGTGAATAGAGTGTAAAACGTGATAAAAACAATTTTATGTAAGATAATTTCCATTAAAATGCGCATTTAACTGAATAATAGCACATTTTTCGTTTAGAAACAAATGGAAAATATTTCGTGTGACGTCACTCATAATATTTTCGGATGTTCCAATATTGTACTTGGTATACTTCTCTATTTATTTATTATGGAAATTTTTTTACACTGAATAACAGAATCTTTAAACAAATCTAAAAAGCGTTCACAGTTCTTATACTGAGTTTCAATGTAATTATTTTAAAGAGGTAACTTAAATGTTGCGTAGGATTTGAACTATAGTTCAAGATCTCTGCTCCTGATGATGAATCGATGTCTTCCTTTCGAATGTTTGAATCCTAAAACCTTCAAGAATTTCCAAACGCTTACCTGATTTTCAGCAACGTATCTCAAAAAGTTGTACCGTGTATAGCAGTGTTTTTTAAACTTTGTTTAGTTTCTTCAGACGTTAGCCACTTAAGTAATTTTATTAACTTATACCAAGTTTCTTGGAATAGGTAAGTATGAAGAATAATAGTAATTCAATAAATAATACTAAGTGGTTATTCTTCAATAAAATATGAACAGAAAATATTGCAAGTAAATTATTAAGTAGCGTGACCATCTGATTGAAAAAATAACTACAATTACTCCGTTATCCTATTAATTATTTACAATACCAGGCTTAGGGTAACTTACCCACAGTCTAAGAAACACTGGTGTAGACTGTAGATGCTTTAAATCCATCCGAACACTCGATTAGTATTACCCTAGACGTTTACGTCGAGTGTTCACAGATTTAGGGGACAGAGGGTGATGGGGCTGATGCAGTATAATCAAATTATTGGCAGAATTACTCTTTCAATTAATTTTTTCATAGACTTCTATCAGTATTGAATAAAAAATATGTAACAAAATTATAATACTATAGTTTGTAAATTAAAATAATTTTAATTTCATTGCAACGAGCTTTCTCTATTTTTGTGTAAAAAATGACCAAAATATAGAAATTTTATCTAATATCTTATAACTCAGCCTCACAATTCCCCCCCCCCCCTCTCCCACCGATCACCAGAGCGCATCCCCCAGTCCCAAGCGTGAGAGTTCATTCATTGAGGTAGGCACTCAGTGTTCACTCTACTCCTACAGAGAGAGGTGTCAAGTAACCGTGAGTTGAGAGGTGTTAACATCCTCTTACCGAAGAGGCGCACCTCAATCCTCTTAATGTGAGTTAAAAGCACTGCCCAATAAGCTACAGTGACCATATGAGGCTCACTGCCCCTCTCTTTGCGGGGCTGGTGCTGGTGATGATGCTGGCTTCACCGGAGAAGACACTTGGGGAGAGGCACTACCAGACGGAGGGAATGAACTACGGGTGGTATTCAATGACGGTGGCAAGTAAGAAGACGAGGAAGTGGAGGAGATAGGTGAGTGGTGGGCGGAGTGGAAGATATAGGTGAGTGGTGGAGGAAGTGAAGGAGATGATGGTGGGGGAAGTGGAGGAGATAGGTTAATGGTGGACGGAGTGGAGGAAATAGGTGAGTGGTGGAGGAAGAGTAGGAGGTACGCGGTGGGGGGAGTGGAGGAGATAGGTGAGTGGTGAGGTAGAGTGGTGGAGTAGATAGTTGAGTGGAGGGTAGAGTGGAGGAAACGGAAGTGTAAGATATAACTTGACAAAAGGTTAGGTAGTTGACCAATATTGAAAATTGTGAAAGTTTCGAAAGAATTTCGAGAAGGCAAGTGGTGATAATTTAGATAATTTTTACGGAAGTACCCGCAATTAGGATACAAAATATAGGTTCTCTTATAGCATTTTTACAGCTACTGAATAGTTAAATCTTCTGACAGAATCTAATCAAAAAAGTCTTGTAACCGAACTTTAATCCTGTGTGTTTTTCATTTCATGAATGTTGATGTACTCAACCGTTAATGAACGAGTAAATGAATTCGTCATTTTAGGTTCGATATTATTCACACTTTTTTTCTGATTTCAAATTATATTTCGTTTGAATGTTCTTCACCGTAAGAGTTCATCCCTAGTGGAATATTATTTGTATTGACTGTAAATAGATATTGTATGAATGTTCTTCACCGTAAGAGTTCATCCCTAGTGGAATATTATTTGTATTGACTGTAAATAGATATTGTATGAATGTTCTTCACCGTAAGAGTTCATCCCTAGTGGAATATTATTTGTATTGACTGTAAATAGATATTGTATGAATGTTCTTCACCGTAAGAGTTCATCCCTAGTGGAATATTATTTGTATTGACTGTAAATAGATATTGTATGAATGTTCTTCACCGTAAGAGTTCATCCCTAGTGGAATATTATTTGTATTGACTGTAAATAGATATTGTATGAATGTTCTTCACCGTAAGAGTTCATCCCTAGTGGAATATTATTTGTATTGACTGTAAATAGATATTGTATGAATGTTCTTCACCGTAAGAGTTCATCCTTAGTGGAATATTATTTGTATTGACTGTAAATAGATATTGTATGAATGTTCTTCACCGTAAGAGTTCATCCCTAGTGGAATATTATTTGTATTGACTGTAAATAGATATTGTATGAATGTTCTTCACCGTAAGAGTTCATCTCTAGTGGAATATTATTTGTATTGACTGTAAATAGATATTGTATGAATGTTCTTCACCGTAAGAGTTCATCCCTAGTGGAATATTATTTGTATTGACTGTAAATAGATATTGTATGAATGTTCTTCACCGTAAGAGTTCATCCCTAGTGGAATATTATTTGTATTGACTGTAAATAGATATTGTATGAATGTTCTTCACCGTAAGAGTTCATCCTTAGTGGAATAATATTTGTATTGACTGTAAATAGATATTGTATGAATGTTCTTCACCGTAAGAGTTCATCCCTAGTGGAATATTATTTGTATTGACTGTAAATAGATATTGTATGAATGTTCTTCACCGTAAGAGTTCATCTCTAGTGGAATATTATTTGTATTGACTGTAAATAGATATTGTATGAATGTTCTTCACCGTAAGAGTTCATCTCTAGTGGAATATTATTTGTATTGACTGTAAATAGATATTGTATGAATGTTCTTCACCGTAAGAGTTCATCCCTAGTGGAATATTATTTGTATTGACTGTAAATAGATATTGTATGAATGTTCTTCACCGTAAGAGTTCATCCCTAGTGGAATATTATTTGTATTGACTGTAAATAGATATTGTATGAATGTTCTTCACCGTAAGAGTTCATCCCTAGTGGAATATTATTTGTATTGACTGTAAATAGATATTGTATGAATGTTCTTCACCGTAAGAGTTCATCCCTAGTGGAATATTATTTGTATTGACTGTAAATTGATATTGTATGAATGTTCTTCACCGTAAGAGTTCATCCCTAGTGGAATATTATTCGTATTGACTGTAAATAGATATTGTATGAATGTTCTTCACCATAAGAGTTCATCCCTAGTGGAATATTATTTGTATCATCTTGATGATACCAATCACTTTGCTATTCAGAACTTTTATAAAATATCTTTTCAGAAGCTATTCTACAACATTAACCCTATTTGGAAATATCTATGCTATTTAAATCCTTTTAAATACTCAATTCGAAGGTACAAGATTCAATATTATTAAACTGTACGTTTAAATAGTTTTAAGTTGAATTAGAGATAGAATTCAATGTTACTTTATTCAACTAACACCACTGCTACCTACTAAATCATTAAACAGTTAAATTGTGAATTAATTCGACTAAATTAGGGAGTTACCTTCTTAGTGCAGGTAGGTACTCTTCTTGGTTCCTCAACTATGAAGCCCTGTGTAGATTCATTGCAATAATGTGTGAGAAATTAGGAACATAGCCACCGTGACGGTGTGAGAAGATAAACCGACTAACTGACTTAACCCTACCGCATTGAACGGAGGGAGAGTGATAGGTGGAGATAGAAATAGTGATAGGAAGAGGTAGATATAGTGATAGAAAGAGATAGGTAAAGGTAGAGACAGTGATAGGTAGAGATAGGTAAAGGTAGAGATAGTGATAGATAGAGATAGTGATGGGTAGTGATAGATAGAGATAGTGATGGGTAGAGATAGTGATAGGTAGAGATAGTGATGGGTAGAGATAGTGATAGGTAGAGATAGTGATAGGTAGATATAGTGATAGGTAGAGATCGTAATATGTAGAAATAGTGATAGGTACAGGTAGAGAGGTAGAAATAGTGATAGCCATAGGTATATTTTGAAGAAAAACATTATTTTTAAATATGAAATCAAGAATAATGTGTCACATTTAATCAATTTAAATAATTATTGAAATAAATAATTTATAACGAGAAGTATCGATGAATAAATTAGGGCTCGTTTTAAAAGATTTCCACTTCAATGTTTAAATGTATTCATCACAGTCAATTTTATTGACTGAATTTAAAAAAATTTGTTTAATTTTATGTGTTCCCAAGTTTTGTAAAAGTACTTAATCAAAAAAATGTAAAATAATGGAAATATATAGTTATAATTAAAGAAAAGAGGTAAGTTGATTTCAATCTTATCGAATAAAATAGGGACAGTTAAATTAATAGTAACATGTTCGATTAAATAGGTATAATAGGGGAAATTTAATAGTAATTAGATGTGGAAAATATAATACACTATTGTAAGTACAGTCACACAATGAACATTCAGACCATACATACTTCTTTATTTAACGAAGTGTTTAATCTGGCAATAGATATATAGGTTAGGTTTGTGTGGCAAGTAAATAGGTAATTAATATTAGTTAATCATTAGTTAATTAGTATTAGTGAAATTATGTAGTAATTTACATTAGTAAAATCATTAACAAATTAGTATTAGTAAAATTATTTACTAATTAGTAGTAGTAAAATTATTTACTAATTAGTATTAGTAAAATTATTTACTAATTAGTATTAGTAAAATTATTTACTAATTAGTATTAGTAAAATCAATGAATTGATATCTAAAAATATATCTAAAATAAAGAAAAAATGTATTGTCTGTAGGAAATGAAATTATAAGGAGTCGAAGTATAAATATGAATAATTGTCAAACTTAACTAAAAAATTAAAGTTTCTTTTTACTGGCCTTTTCTTTTTGGTGGAGGAATGTTATTTATATTCATTTCAAAATAATAAGTTTACGAAAAACTGAACCAATTTATTTTTATTTATTCAATGAACTATTGTGATGATTATTTGCTACCAAAATTTACCTTTCCATGATGCTACAGTAATAATTATTCTCAAATTAATCTCTAGAATATCACAGACGAAAGGAAATGGTATCGAATACTACATATATACCGCTGGTGTAGAACCATACTCTTTAATTCTCTCCGTCTATAATATATTTAGGATCTATGATTTTAAAAGCATATTGTCACAACCATATAACCGTTAACTTCATTCTTTATCTTACAGCACTTTTTTCAAAAACTTTCCTCCGCTTTTCTCACGAGTGTTCTTTCTTTTTCTTTTACGGCGGCGTAAGAAGTAGCAATGTTTTGTCTCGTCAGTCCGTTATTTTCTTAGGTACCGACTAAAGACATTTCTAAAGAGAATTTGATTCTTTATAGTTAATTTAATCAACCGAATGGATTTAGCAGGAGAAATAGGGTCTAGATATTACCTAGTATATCAAGGCTTAACCCTTCACTGCCTGGTTTATTATACGAAACTGTGCATTATATGTAGAGTTACTTAGGATAAAATTTAAAAAAAATGTGGAACCGTACGATTATTCTTGAATTACACTATTGAAAAATGTTCTCAAAAAGACTATTCCATTTTTGCTATTACGCGTAAAATATTCAACATGAAACTCTTCAGCACGTTCTTATAACAAAACGGTATTCAAAGATACCTAATATGTCACCTTTTATTTATTTAATAATTCATATTTTATTCAATATTTCACTTTCATTTATTTATTATTACACTTTCATTTATTTAATAATTCACCTTTTAATTATTTTTTATTACACTTTTTATTTCTCCTTTTTTACAGGTTACATGACGGCTCTTCATTTTCCTCCTGGTCAGCAGTAATTATTTAAAACGTCTTAAATTAATCCATAAAAATCAAAGTATAAACACTATTTAAATAATTTCTATCTATGTGAATAAGAAAATTTACTCAATTTTTTTAAAATAAACTTTCTTTATTTTATGCCATAAGTTTTTCTCTCCAAATTTCTACAAAATTATGAAAATTTATTAAATAAAATAAAAATTATTTATCAAAAAATATTTAAATTAAAGGAAAAGAAGACGAATATTGCAAGAATATAAATTATATTTGCACAATATATATTAATTGGCTATAGTACACACTGTACCATTTTTATGAAGAGTTTATGACATACATACAATTTTATTCCTAAAATAGATATCAATATTTTTCAGTACACAAAATAAGATATTTTTATCTAGATATATCTTATTTTTATCTAGATATCTTTGGATATAAAATGTACTAACCCCTCCCCATTCTTTTATTACATTTAGCCCTTAAATTAAATATAAAAATATATTTTACTGAATGATATAGGGTTAAATATGGATAATACTAATGAGGGTAGATTACGAATTATCGGTCAGTTTCACATCTTCGGTCATATAAGAAAAACAATATTTTAATTGTTATTTTATTTAAATTGGTATCCATGATACCTGCAGGCATCATGGATACCAGTTAAGATAAAATAACAATTAAAATATAGTTTTTTTTTCTTATATGACCGAAGATGTGAAACTCAACGATAATTCGTAATTTATACCCTAGTTATAATTATCACAAAATATATCATTCTTAGCATTTTTTTTAGTGAATTTCAATGAAGACGGAAAAATAGATTTTTTTGTACTACTAAAGTTATTATCTTGCATGGGTTGAATTCATGTTCAAACTAACATAACAGCCTTTATATCGTTTTATAGTTTTTATAACCCGTATACCGAGTCAAAGACTTTTCCTCTTTTTCTGAAAGGCGTAACGTACGTACGAAACACAAACACAGAATAAATATTATTTATAAGTAATTAATGATACATAGTTTGAGTTACGAATTATTGGTCAGTACTACATCTTCGGTCATATAAGAAAAAACGATACAAAAATTGTTATTATTACACAGTGCTATCTAATACTTCTGCAAACCCGGGTTTGCAGAAGTATTAGATAGCACTGTGTAATAATAACAATTTTTGTATCGTTTTTTCTTATATGACCGAAGATGTAGTACTGACCAATAATTCGTAACTTACCCTAGTTTGAGCTTCAAATAATTATTAAATGCATGAATATGAAATACATTTCTAAAACTAAAGGGAATTATAGACTAAAGATCCCATTATATATAAAAATAGATTAATACGAAAAACTAAATGAATAAAGATAATAAGATCAAATGGAGAATAAATGTATACATACACACATACAAATTAGTAGGGTTGCGACAATATGCTTTATAAATCATAGATCATAAGAATATCACAGACGAAATGAAATGGTATCGAATACTATATACCGCTGGTGTAGAACGATTCATTACTCTTTAATTCTCTCCGTCCATAATATATTCAGGATCTATGATTTTATAAGCATATTGTCACAACCCTAGTGATTAGCGATTTCTGAATAGAAAACGGAATGGTTAAATACGAAAAAAGCGATATTTTATGGTTAAATAAATAGTAATTTAACAGAATTTTGTTTAGGAACCAAATAACCTGACGCTGAATAGACAATGAGTAGCTACAAGGGACCTCGAAGAAGTAGTCAGACAGGAAAGTTGTTAATGAACAAAGTCACCAACAAGCAATAGTTAGGAGACAATGCTCATAGATGCAGAAAAGCTACTCCGTGATAAGCTGTATGGCAAATTGTACTTCATTTGATGATACTCTACCAATCTCATATTAAAATCAGCTACGAATAAGTTTATTAAAATATGAAATAGTTACGAAGTAAGGAATGTAGTTGACCGTGTACCAAAATGGTACATACCGTAGTTAAAATGTTTAGGTATCATATAGCATAGTTTATACATAATATATCACATATCATCAGCAATAATGTGATTTCAGACCATCTAATGATAGGCAGCTATTTAGTAGCTATAATACAAAATTTGAGATTTATAATTATTCTGAATTTATTTCATGTTTTGATTAGGGTATGTCTGAGTTATCGGACAGTTCCACATTTTCGATCATATAAGAAATGAAATTATTATTTAACTTCTATTTATAAGATATCGTGGATACCAATTAAAATAAAATATAAATTATTATTATATATTTTTACTAACATGATCAAAAACGTGGAACCGTCCTATAACTCGGAACTTACCCTAGAAAAAAATCACTGATTATTTTTTTATGAGTTTTAATTTTTTGAACGTTTTCATTTAAAAAAATAAACATATTTTACTAATAATTTTTTTTTTATAAAATTAACATGAAGTTAACAATGTTACATATTTTAACAAACAATTTAGCAAAGTGAAATTAGAGAGGAAAGTTAACATTGATAATAGCTAATTATTAAACACATAAAAGAACTGGTAAGTAGAGGAATATAAAGGGACACATAAAACAGAACAGTTAAAATATATTTACTAGCTATAATAAAAGTAATTTTATCAGGTGACCAGAGGTTGAGTTTCATCAGGACTTGCCTGACGAGTCCTGAAAAGAAAGTTTAAAAATATATCTAATTATCTATATAAAAATTGCACCAAACAAACTAAATCATGTTAGGTAGTAAAAATTTTTTTTAGAAAAACGATCACAACTGGCATATACTTTTCACGTTAGGTAAACCTAATACCTAATATTAGCAAAGCTAATACCTAATATTAGCAAAGCTAATACCTAATATTAGCAAAGCTAATACCAAATATTAGCAAAGCTAATACCAAATATTAGCAAAGCTAATACCAAATATTAGCAAAGCTAATACCAAATATTAGCAAAGCTAATACCAAATATTAGCAAAGCTAATACCAAATATTAGCAAAGCTAATACCAAATATTAGCAAAGCTAATACCTAATATTAGCAAAGCTAATACCTAATATTAGCAAAGCTAATACCTAATATTAGCAAAGCTAATACCTAATATTAGCAAAGCTAATACCTAATATTAGCAAAGCTAATACCTAATATTAGCAAAGCTAATACCTAATATTAGCAAGGCATAACATACCTAATATTAGGAAAGCAGAAGCAAAAGAACCCGTTGACCATATCGTGGATGGTGCGGTCCCCCTCATCGTGGAACACACGACTGGTGGGCTCCTCTCGACACTCTTCTACAAACTTCTTGAGAGGAGAGAGCGGGAAACCATCCTCGTAATATTTCTGCACGAGAGGAATAGTAACGACATAAGTTTATGAGAAATAGAAACAAAAACGATCATCAAAGCTAAAGTTAAAAGAATCGAGGTACGGATTTTGAGAGAAATTAAAAATTAGGTAATCACTAGCTATTTGTGAATGTCAAAATAACCTTATGTCACAAATACTTTATACTTGGAAGGTCATTTTCAGTCCTCAGTGTCATTTTGAATCAAATAAAATATCAGTCAGTAGCTAAACAAGAGATTAAATTACACCATTTTATATCCAAAGACTAAAAATAATAGACAGAGCGTATTGAATTCTAAACCAGCGGAAGGTAGCCATATAGTATTCGACACCATTTCATTTCGTCTACGATATTCTTGATATCTATGATTTTAAAAGCATATTGTCACAACTCAGAATTGTAGCTACTAACCTTGATGGTATCATAGGCATCCATAATAATGGCTAGGAAGAGAGACAGGATGACGTAGATGAAGAGGGAAATGAAGGAGTAGAGGTAGATCCTGCTGAACCACCAAATCACAGGGTCCTTATCGTTGGTGGAGGAGAAGGTGGCGTACATATCGTCACCATTGATGAGGGAGTAGAGACATTCCATGGTGGAAGAAAGGGAGTGGAACTGCAAACAAGAATATATATCTTAACCTCGTTTACAGAAATTGATACATTGCATCTGAACAGATCAATTAAATGAATCATAATACACAGAAATTTAAATTTTACATTTGAAAAGATTAGATGTAGCTAGCTATAAAATGTAAACAGAAAACTATATTTAATAAATATTAATTCAAAATAGCTAACCTTTAATCCTTAACATTCATAAAACTGGTTCAAAAGTCAGTTTAAGTGATTAAATAAGATCACAATAACAATAAGTGGTTAAAAGATTTCAAAATTCCTTCAACTCCCCTCTATCTATCCTATAGTTAGCTAGCTAATACTTTGAAACTACCATAAAAGGTTTAACTCCATATAGCTAGCTAGTTAATATACTTTTAAATGTCTAGAATAGACCTTAAATGACCATAATTTTAACTCCAATTAATACAATTTAAATGACCATGAAGGGTTTTCAAATCTCTAGAAGACCTTTAAATAATAACTCTCTACAATATAATTGAACGTCAATTCTTTACAATAGGCCTTTAACACGTTCACTACGTGAACGCTAGTGGTACACATTTGTACCACTAGCTATGTATAGTACTGATAGACTTAGTGGTAGCTACACTATTTTGAATCCGAATTAATTAAGTTGTGACAATGCGAACTACAAATTATACCACTGTTTTTATCATACAGACAATATCAATAGGTACACACAGAGACACTCAGCTCCTCTCGCTAAAACATGTCATACAGAAGCAATAATGTAAACTTGTAATTTTTGGAAAAGTCAGTCAGGCTAAACGGAGTTTAGAGCAATTGTAGTAAACGTGTTAAATGACCATAAAGAGCTTTAAAACCCCATAGCTAATAAACTTAATCTGAGTGAAGGTGTTGAGTTACCTTGATGTGGTAGGGGCTGAGTACAACCCATCCGCAGAAGCAGTAGCCCCCAAACAGCAACATGATACAAATGGAGTACCTGAGGACATTTGGCAGACACTTCTTCAGGGTGAGGATCAGCACCTGGAACAAAAGTTGCAGTTAGGAATGGTTTGACGGGGTGGCGGCAAAAGGTGATATGGCAAGTTAAAGTAAATACTGATAATATCTTAGTTAGGTCACCATTGAATAAATGCATATTAATGAATTTTACAACTAGGCTGAACTAGCTATATATTAGCTAGCTACTTGTAATTAAACTAATTCATTAGGGTGATTGACATCTGATTCAGAACTGAAGGCCATATCACTAACTAGTAACTTTGAATATTATACCATAAACTAAAGCTAGTTAGCTACTTCATTTTCTAAAAAAAAAGCGAGAACACTTACATTGTAGGTTCTGAAGAAGCCGAGGTACCTGATGCACCCAAACCAGACTAGCAGATTGCCCACTCCGAGGAAAAGTGAGCAGACGTTCCATGTGTCCAGGTAGCCTTCATAGTTCTGCGATGGGAAGAACTGGCATGTGATGGAGAGAGCGAAGGATGATGGGGTGTGAGAGATGGGGCATGATGGGTTGATATATATGGAGATGGGGTGGGAGTGAAAAAATTTTTTTGAATAATAATTATATTAAACCAAATTCCCAAGCAAATTAGATTAAAATATATATTCAGAAAAAATTAAAGGAGTAGCTAGTAGATATAATTTCCATGCAGAATCAAAATTTATAGTTCAAAATCACATGTGATATCATAATCACAATAGTTCATTTGAATGAAAATAAAATACGGTAATATTTTTGGCTCTAGGAAATTTCGGTCTCGGAAAACTTGGTCTCAGTTTATAAGCGTTATTTAAGAACAATGATAGAAAAGGCTGAAATTAGGAGTACTAAACTGTGTTGTTTATTTATTAAAACCGGATTAAATCATTAGCCGTTGTAAAATGATACACAACATTAGTAATTTTGACATGTTTTGACATTTATTGAACATGAGATTTGAGCAAAAAATTCGGTCTCAGGTACAGATGAAACTTATGAATTAAATGCATCGGGGGGATGTATCCCGAACCCAGATACCGCAAACTACATAACGGTCATTTATAATTCTCAGACCGTAATTTCAAGACCAAAATTTCCTGCCACCAATAGCTATTTTCAATCAGACTAAAATCTTAGCCAAGTTCAAGAGTATCAGAATCACTGTCAGAGTTTCAATCCAAGGCACCATGCAGAAAACTCTGCACCAAATTCAACTTGTCACAGTCTGAAAAAAGTATATTTTACTTCAGACATGAAAAAATAGTCAATCGACAAGCATCATTTGGTGAAAACAGTAAAAAAATTAGGCAGCTTTAAAAATCTCATTTTTGTTATGTAGAAAATACGACTGTGACAGTTTTAGTTCAGTAGCAGAGATTCTTACTCACCAAGGAGCCTTTTACGAATTCTTTGAAGTGTATTCTGAGTGCCTGAAGAGATGAGGTTAGTGAGTCAGTTCTATGCAATCAGCAGCCAGGTTAGTAAAGCAAAGCAGAACGACTTACCAGTAAAGCAGTAAAGCTTTACATGCAAAGCAGTAAAGCATGCAGTTCTTGGTACACTTCATTTCTCATGTAGCTAACATGATTTAATTGGGATATTGAAGTCATTTCGAACAACTTCAGATGAATAGTTTTAAATATTCATATTGTAGCTACATTGTTCATCAATTAGAGTCAGAAATTAAAATATAAATAAATAGATTTAAGAAAAAAGGCACCAAAAAATAGGAATGAATGGATATCAAATTTGAAAAATGAGGATGATTAAAGTTGGCGTTTCTAGCAAAGAAAACTGAAGCAGAGAAAAAGAAAAGCTCAAAGCAAATGTTAAGAAGCATCTTAGCTAGCGTCGACCCGGATCGGTTCCCGCAGTGAATGATCCAGTGTCGGTTCCCGCACTCTATATAACTTCCGAAAGAAACATTATTTTTCAAATCTGTAAACACAGTTTAAAAGAGCTGTTTCTTAGCAATCTTTTGATATATTTACATTTGATATACTCTCGATAAGTAAAATTCTATTCGCGATCAAATAAAACATACATTTTAGGTACCTGAAAAATTTTCCACTGATGTTTTCAACTATCGCGCAAACTTTGACATTACAAGTAAACGAAAGATGATACCTATCTAAAAATTGGTATGCATATAGGGTATGTACTTGGTTAACATGCTTTAAAAGGAATTTTGTCAACTCAAGCCATTTCTAAAACTATGAAGGAAAACGTAAGTGCGAGAATCGACCCGATCGATAAATATGGGCTAGGGTCGCTTCCCGCACTTTTTCAGGGTTAGTTCCCGCACATCAAAATATCCATATTAAGTATATATTATATGTTTAGAGCGTGAGTAATATATTATATTTCTTCCAGGTTATCATAACTATTAAATACATTATATAACTTGTTTGATCATGCCGAAAAAAAAAAAATTCAACAAAAAAAGAAAAAAAAATTAGAAGAAAGCAAAGTAAGAGATGCGATTGGTAAAGTGGGAGGTGGACTCTATCAAGGAAAGCTGCAAAATAAATTGGAATTCACGAATGGGCTTTCCGTGACCGAATGAAGAGAACTAGGAGCAATAACAGTGATAGCAGTGGCCGGAGATAAGTTACACCCACTTACCATTTTTAAAGGTGAGACCTGACGTAATAGTTACAAATTATGTAGTTCAGTGTTAAAATCACTATAAAATTGCTAATATCGTATCATGCAGAATTGCTCTATACAATCAAACTTTATTTACAGGTGTCAACCTTATGGCTATTGGCACACTCCCAATCCTTATCCTGGGACACAACATGCACGATCGGAAAAGCAGTGAAAGAGAACCACCACTAACCTCCCGAGGAGAAAAGGAAACTCACACCTCAAGCAAGTCCCCAAAAGTAGCCAGGCGATATAGAAGAACCAAACATATCTGGTAGAGCCCACATCAATTATCACAAAGAGAACACTTTCACTGATTCGAATACCTCATTCTATAAGAAAGAAATATCTATCAATAGGAGTTTCGAGCAGATTTTGTAGGACCACTTCACACAAAGAGTGCAACATCGAAAAGTTCGACGTAGGATAAATCTTGAAGCTCAAGTTCTGACAATGGATGAATTAAGAATTTTGTGATGAAATAGAGAAAGAAAAGAAAATGAATTGTTAAAATAGGAAAACGGAAAAAGTAGATGAACAGTTGCAGCCAATTTGCTCCAGCACTAGTGCTGAAGAATCAAACGTGGATATAGATAAGGCACCTGTATAAAATTTCAACCCCAGGCAACAGAGGAGTATTTGAAGAATGTAGAAGAAAAATATTGTTTAATTTGTGTAGTTTCATTTGGGAAGGAACTATTGTACATAGGCATTGGTAAACCAAATTGAATAATTTGTTTAAATTAATGTTCATAAACGGAAATCCACGTAAGGCCAGGTCATTCTATTATTATTTTATAGCCATATTCTAAGAATATATTATTTGATTAAAACTATACTAATTATAGTTTCATTTCTAGTTTATTTAGGAAATTCTGTATCTTAAATAAAGCATTTTCATAACTTGTTTCATTTAACCTGGCAACGTTATCAAAAGCAGTCATTATCGTAGTGTAGTGAGGACTAGCTACTCTTCATGGCTGATTCCCACAACGTGGTAGATAATGAACGAGAGTCGGTTCCCGCACTGCGGGGCAGTTGAAAAAGGGTTGGTTCCCGCAGTGCGGGAACCGATCCCAGGCACTGCGGGAAATGACCCCTTAAAGTCAGAATTCTCCCCCGCATATATTTCATCCCATAAAAGAGAAAGTACAAGAGATAGAAACTTAAGAATTACTACGATTATGCATCATACAGAGGTGAATACTCATGCCAATTTTTGTTAAGATACCGAACTTATTTTCGGAGTTAAAGCAAAGTGTGCGCAAATTGCGGGAAGCGATCCTGGTCGACGCTATAGGTTAGTAATTCTAAATACCTGAACTGTAGTGGCTCCTACGAACTGTTTCGAAAAGAAATAATTGGCAATGTTAGATTTGATTAAAGGTAGAGGGAAAAGAAAAGCCCAAAGAAAATGTTAAGAAGCATCTTAGATGTAGGTTAGTAAGCTATTCTAAATACCTGAACTGTAGTGTCTCCTATGAACTGCGGCAAAGAAAGAATCGACAAGGTTAGATGTGATTAGTGACCCTTAAAAACTAGTTAGTCAACAAATAACTAGTACCTTCAAGTTATGAGTAACCAAAATTTTAAAATTATATCTCTATTAGAACTTCCTTCATTGCAAGATGTAAGATATACCTACATAAAAGATAATATTTAGCGATGAAACGGGACAACAAATTCCAAAACTAAATCCTAGAAAAAAAAATACTGATGCAGATTCTACTAAATATGTTTTTTTTGAAGAATAGATGAATATTTGGTAGAGTTAATGGTTGAAAAATACTATTAATGCAGTGATATGAATTGAAAAGTGGAATAGAGAGAAAATAAATGGTTACATATATAATGCAACTTTACCCACTCAATATGAGCAACAAATAAATAAAATAAGTTACATTGAACATTTTCCCAGTTATTAAACTTTTTTCAAAGGTCAATCGAGAGCTAAGTAGTTAGTGGATTGAAATAACAATATACAACAGTAAATATCTACCCCAATCAAGTGGCAATAGTGAACTTAAATACCATTATTGAAGAATATTTGTTGCTAGACTTGATCAATTTTCTTCTCTATTTAAGCAATCTATTCTTTTGAAATAAGGAAGCACAAAACAATTTTTTTTAGTTCCAAAAAATCAGAAAGTTAGGTAGCTAGTTAGTAACCCTGTTAGTTTTGGTAATCCTAGTTGGAATAAAATTAAAGAATCTACTACCTTCTACTTTTAGTTAGTTGCTGTTGATCGAAAAATTTCAAGTCAGAAGATTTAGGTTAAAAAGTCAATTAATTAAAAATCAATTGATTAGCTACTGGGAAGTTTAAAGAAGACAAAAAAATTTAAAAATCAGCTATTGAAAATTTATTGAACAGTTACCTAATATTAGAGGTTATTTAAACTCTGCGTTGAAGTTTTTTTTTCAGTTTTCAAGCTTTCGAATAGAAAGATTTCTATTCATCATCAGGAGAAGGGTGGTAAACCTGGACCTGACAATGAATGATTCATTGTCAGGTTTAAATAACCTCTAATATTATGGATTTCCCGTTGAATTTGAATCTTTTCAACCAAATGAACAGTTACCGTAGTTGAGTTCCTAGTGAAAATGTCCCATTTAAATATTATTATTGATTCATGTAGCCTTTTAGTAATAAACATCTCACATTGTGAATAGCTAGTTAGTTATGGTAGTTTAGAAGTATTGATAAAAGCAGTGATTTTAAAGTAAATGCCTCACCCTGCTCTCCAGTCCAATCTTCAAAAGACTCCCCACAATGATGAGCAAATCATTGACGCAGATGATAACGTACCAAAGATTTAGGAACTCTAGTTTGTCAGAGAGAGTCATCTCTTTGTAGTAGTACGATCGGAAGAACTTGCCACATTCCTAGTGAAAAGAATAGAGAAACTTATGAACGTTAAAAAAAGATTGGTTCATTTAGCTACCCCTATGATTTCAATATGTTTAGTAATGCACATTTATATAATATATGAGAAAAAAAGTTAATTAATTTTCATCAAAAATAAAATAAAATTCAATAGATATAGCTACCAATAGCTATATAAGTAACAGATAAAATACAATAAGCTACATGGTTAGCTAGCTACAGATAGAGAATAGCAATAGTTAGCTACCAAAAAATAATTAGCTACAGAATCCTATTCAATTAGTTCTAAAGAAATAATAACCTATTTACAAATTTCATAGTCTGTTTCAATATAAATAGTTATTAGCTACATATTAGGTAGACTAGGAAAGTGAACTATATATTATCTTTCATCTTAGCTATACAAATCCCCCAGAAAAAAAACCCTCTAATAAGAAATTCCCCCTAAAGAAAATCATACAAGAAAAATAAATCCCCCAGAAAAAAAAAACCCTCTAAGAAATTCCCCCTAAAGAAAATCAAATCCCCCAGAAAAAAAACACCTCTAATAAGAAATTCCCCCTAAAGAAAATCTTAATAGAAAAAAAAATTCCCAGAAAGAAAATTCCCCTAGAAATAAAATCTCCCTAAGAATAAACTGCCCCTAGGTAGGTACTTACATGCCTGAGCATTTGTGCCCTGTAGAGAGACCTGAGGCAGGTGAAGAGGGAGAGAACGCAGAGTATGATGGTGATGCAGTTCAGGGTCTGAAGAGGAAAATTGACACCATTAGAAGACTCTTGTGTCTATTGTCGATCAAACAAATAAATATTCGCTCTTAAAGTTCATATTTGTTTCTAATTAGTTTTGCAAATTTAAAAGTATTCAACAAAGTTCTAAGATAAGGGATAGCTAGTTCAATACTTTAAATAGAAATAGAGGTAGCTACAGGAGAATTTCAACAAAAATAACCGGTTTGGTTTGTGAACATTTGATAGCTAAAGGATTATGATTCTTGGAACAATTTACATAGCTACAAACTGATATGAATTGCACAAACATAAATTATTTGTTCAATTTACAGAATATTGGATGCTTGCTTTCAACAATACTTAATTTCCTTTTATATTCAGTTACATGTAGCTATTTTACTAGTTTGCCAAACACTTTAGTTACACTAGCTATCAATTGCAGTTTACTTATTAACGATTTTCCAGAGCTAGCTACTTACCTTGTTAGAGGTTGTGTTCCAGAGAGTTGTAGTGTTTGGGTCGTGGCACGACAAAACAGTTGCAACAATATCCAGACCCACCAGCATCTGCCCATCTCGATCAGCATTGTCAAACACTATCGAAGATGTTAGGTTGTAACAATCTGGCATGCTTGTCGTAGGAGGTGTTCTTTGCTTTACTGCCATTACCTTTGTGATGAAAAATTTAGTTAATTTTTAGTTAATAGAATAAAAGAGCATTTCTGGAGAATAAATTCTAAAAATAATAGCAACGTGATGATACTTGTACAATGGTGGAATCCAATTTAACTACATATAGCTATTGAAAACAGACTTATTTAAACAGATTTAAATGCATTTTACATAATAGCTATCACAACCTTGAAAGTGTAGTTGCATGCCAGCAGCTTATCGAAGCGCACAGGGAAGTCCTGCTGCTCCAGGTAGTCTTTCACCGACCACTCCTCCGTACTGTTGATTGTATCCCAAGGAAGAGGGATGCAGGAGCTAACGTGGTGGGTGTACTCCTTGTTGTACTGCTGACAGCAGATCTGAGACGGTAGCACTGTCCCATTTTGCTGGTGGTAAATGTATGTTCCTATTGACATTTCAGGCAGATGCTGGTACTGCGAATAGGATAATTGAATTAGGTAATTAAAACATCATTCATAATAACTAGCTAATACTGGTAACTAGCTTCGGTGAATAGGATAATTATAAATAGCTAGCTACATTAAAGAAAAAAGTTAATTAATTTTTATCAAAAATAAAATAAAATTCAATAGATATAGCTACCAATAGCTATATAAGTAACAGATAAAATACAATAAGCACATAACTTATATATATTTACATGTATGGAAGTGAAATTGTCTGTTTTTAACAAGAACTTTTAATATTTTCTTAGATAATATTGATCTGCAATTAGCTACTTAGTGAATGTTCTATATATACAAAAGATATTCACAACAGTAGCTACCTATGAAGGACAAGTGAAAGCAACTTACGGATATGGAGGCAAAGTCGAGGTAGTCGTAGAACTGCTGTTTGGTGTAGACAGCCAGAGGACCATCATTGGGAGGGTAGGTGTGAATCTCTCTGGTGCTGTCCCACCCCTTCAGAAAAATGTGGGAAAAAGACACCCTGGTGTCCCAGAGGTAGGACACGTGACTGTAGCGCTGCTGAGCAAACAACACAAGCTGGAAAAAGAGAGAAGGAATGAAAAAAACGATTTAGCTACTTTAAGAGCCACGACATATGAGCTCCTTTTGGATGCACCATCAACAACTTGCGTACAGAACAGACCCATCTTATTAAACCTTTTAATGTGCTTCCAAAAAATATATGCAGTATATGTACCCACATAGCTACCATTTAGTTAATAATATTTCTAGGTTCATGCTTTAGCTGATGCACGTCTAAAAGACACTCGAGTGTGGGGGACCTAAGATGAAAAGGTTTCTATCAAGAGAAAAAAGGTTAACACTGCTCTGACTGGAATAGTATTTTAAGGAAAAGTCTTGACTTTCCTTGTTAAGACTAAGGATAGACTTTATTATTTTAATTTAATCACCTAGAGAAAGATATTGTTCCATTCCTAATGCTCATCAGAGAGCTAGCTTCCACAAACCTGAGTAGTGACCACAAATATTTTGATGACCTGAATAAGCAGCTTCCATGGGAATCTATTCCTAGCATGCCACTTTTCAATGGGATTCATGAAATGAAACCTGAAGGAGATGAAATAAAAGATAAGTTGAAATGGACTATGATAATCTAAGAACAGAGCTAGTAAGATAGCTATATACTGCTAGTTCCCATCAATGATTTTTTGTGGAAGATCATATTTTCCACTAGTTAGCTAAAGTTGTTTTATTACCTAGCTATATCTAATTATAAACAATTATTTAATTCCAGGCATATTTTATAGCTAGCTATATTTATAAGTAGGGTTGTGACAATAGCTCTTAAATCATAGATCCCAAGAATATCATAGACAAAAACGAAATGGTATCGAATACTATATACCGCTGGTGTAGACCCATTCAATACTCTTTAATTCTCTCCGTCTGTAATATTTTCAGAATCTATGATTTTAAAAGCATATTGTCACAACCCAATTTATAACCAAGAAATGAATCCATTAGCTAAATTTCTTTTAAAAGATTAATTTATCAGTTAACTGATGGAGAGAAGAAGATTTGAATCTCAAAATGAAATAGTTAATTCTAATTAAATTATCTGCAGCTATCTACCAATTCCTCTTCTATTCACTCACTTTAGTCTTAATCTCATCTTCTCTGCCTTGATATCTCTGTTCTCAATATATTGTTGACTTGGTCCCTCTATTCCGTCAGCATTAGTGCGCTCCATTGAGCCATAGGAAGCAGTGCTGGTGGACGCACCGATGTCACTATTGCCAGTGATGTTGTGAATTTCTGAAGCAGAAGAGGTACCTATAAATATATTTTAAAAGTAAAAATAAACTATTTAATTATGACTTATAAATAATGAAAAACATTTATTCAGTCCTCATTGTAATGTATCTAGCTATTATCGGAGAAAAGATCATGATGCTAATTTCTCAAATCAATTTTCTAATTTTTCATTATTTTCAAATCATAAAAACTTGTCAGTGTGAACCCAAGACCAATTTTAAAATATTCACGAGCATTACAATTAGAATTTTATTTTTGTAGAAATTAGTAGCTAAACTGTGAGAAAATAATTACGGATAGCTACACTCGACTGTAGCTACAGTAGCTAGCTATAGCTTGGGAAACATTGATTATTGAGAATGAAGAAATAACAAAGATAATACAATATTAAACGTTAAGAGAGCTTCATATCAAAGAGAGAAATACAACAGTTGACATTTTATGCCTGCATTAATATGATTGTGTAAAACCAAGAATTTTTATGATTTTCTTGTAATACAGAGCTAGGTAGAAAAAGCATATTGAAAAATAAAAAAGGAAAAAAAATTAAATTTGAAAAATTAATTCACATACTATTGTAAGTGTATGCATCTGCTCTAATAGCTAGCTACTACCTATATAAAATAGTTTATCATATCATTTAAGGAAACTAATCAAACTTCTCATAAAATGTGCACAATATATAAATCAAAGGGAACATGTACATATGTAGACGTAGGGAATAAGGAGTTAACATGAATAGCTGTAAATGCATTAAGCTAAAACTTTTATAAATCATGATATCTACCCAGCTAATTGTTGAAATGGAGTTTCTTAAATAGCTACATACTCACCTTCATCACTCTCATTCACACCACTCCAAGATCCTGAGCGCTGAGTTTCAATAGGAGAAGGGGTATGACGTATTGTGGGCACAGCAGTGGAAAGGTTATCGGCAAAGGAAACGGATCTGAGGGGCGGGTTGTTACCGAGATGATCAAACCTAGCAGTGGTGGGAGTGCATTCTGGTTTGAAAGTGATGTCAGTAGCATCATGAAAGCTATCAACACCACTAGGAGCAAATATGCTAGATAGGCCAGGATCAGGAGCATATGGATTTGTCACTTGGTTCATATTAGCAGGTGTACTGCGTGAGTTTGAGCCAATATTTGGAGGAGGAAGTATAAGAGTATTTGAACTCTTTTCGATTTTATTGTCTAATAAATCATCCTGATAGTCTGAAGCATTCCCATTGCTGGATCTATCGTCATCTTCACGTCTGCTGTTGCGACGCAATTGACTGATATTCGAAGGATTCATTTTTTCTCGTTTGAAGTAAGCATTTAAAGTTTTAAAAGAATGTCTAAGCTGGATAAGCTGAAAGGTGAAAAAATGTCAGTAGCTAATGTTCCAATTTTTCTTTCTCATAATGGTAGTTTAATAAAAACTTATTAGATTAAATTCTAAAAAGATATTTTACTAAACAAGTTTTTTTCCTTCATTATTTTGCCAAGTAAAATACAAAATTTATAAAATTATAAGACTGCTCATTTATCCATTATAAAATTATGGAACACTACTGTATTTTAATATTTTTACATTAATTTGACTGGATACAGAAAAAAAGATCTCTGGAAATAATGGAATGATGGACACTTCAGCAGTTCTTAAGTTTATACAAACTGTTATATTTAAATGTTTTTTTGCAGTTTTTTTTACTCAAGATTCGAATCTGCAATCTGCAGTAGCTATGCAATAATAATGGAGAAATTGAGAATATCTGAATATGGGACAGTGGACACCAGTCTGAAAAGTATAGCAGGATTTGAGGATTAATCCTCCACCCTTGTCTTATTTAATTCCTATGTTCCCACCAAATGAAATAGTGTGCTGTGGCTCATAAACTCTCCATTTGTGTCTCCAAAATGAACTAAATTTCTAACCAAAATGAACAAATTATCATAAATTCTCTCCAAAATATTGAAAATAACATTGTAGCATAGGAGAGAAATAGATATTTTTCGCCATTTGCAATTGAAGGGCTCAAAATAACTGTCACAAACTCGCCATTAAAATGATGAGTTTAGACATGCTTTATTAGTTTACTGCCTGGGCAGTTAGTTAGTGTGCCGCCCACGGCGGCAGTGCCGCAATTTACTTGCTTGACCCTAATTCCCAGACTGTAGGATGGTAAACTGTTCTCCAAGAAATCCCCCATTTTGGCTTTTGTTCTTTGTAAAATACCATGTTTTAAAGGCTGGAAAATTGTAAGCCAATTTTTGAGCCTAAATTTCACAAAATTGTGAGTCAAACCAATTTGGCTCATTTTTTGAAGATTTCAAGCCAAAATTAACATGGGAACATAGGAATTAATTCAAAATTTAAAGCCAATAAGACATATCTGAGTTTAAACCTTTTGAAATCTAAGAAAATTAATTGGCTTTAACTGACATACTCTGTAAAATGGGTAAAATCCAGTATGCAAAAGATGCATAAGTTGTGAAGTTTATCATTTTGGAGATTTCTTTTTTTTGTCATTTTTGGATTTTTTGAAAAAAAAAAGATTTTTGGTCATTTTGGAGAGAATTTTTCAAAATCTTTGGAGAGAAATTGCTCCAAAAACTAAATATCTGGAGACTGATTGTCCATGTATAAATAAGAGTATGTCAGTTAAAGCCAATTAATTGGCTTAGATTTGAAATGGGCGAATTTCAGATATGTCCAATTGGCTTTAAATTTTGAATCAATTCCTATGTTCCCATGTTAATTTTGGCAAAAATTGGCATACAATTTTCCAGCCTCTGAAACATGGCTGATTGTGCATGCTTTGCAGAATGGGGTCAAATAGGGTCACGCAGGTAAATTGCGGCCTTTTAATTTTTAATTGCGGACCTCTCAAGAGAGTCTAAAACATTCTGAACCGAAATTGGAATTTACAATAAAATATTGCATATCTATCAAAATAAGCACAGTGCATATTACAATTTATTAATTTACGTTTTTAACGAGTGTTTTGAAACTATGATGCTTCTGTTGAGTGTTGACTGTTTTTAGAAACTTAGAGGCCGCAGGCCCGCAGTTAGTTAGTGTGCCACAATTTACCTGTGGGCTGTGTGACCCTTAACCATCATCCATGTTACAGAGTATGTCAGTTAAAGTCGATTAATTGGCTTAGATTTCAAAAAGTCAAAACACAGATATGTCTAATTGGCTTTAAAGTTATAATTAATTCCTATGTTCCCAACTTCCCATGTTAATTTTGGCTTGAAATTTTCAAAAATTGAGCCAAATTGGCTTGGCTCAGAATTTTAGTGAAATTTTGCTCAAAAATTGGCTTTCAATTTTCCAGCCTCTGAAACATGGACCCTAGTTACATGTACCTAAATATAGAAGGAAATTAGGAATTGTTTGCACAGAAAATGTCCAAAATGTCCCATATTGAATATTCTGCAGACTGGCCAGATTATATTTCATGGTAAATTCCACAGACTTTTAAATTTTTCTTCAGTGATAATAATATTCTATAATTCTGGCAAAGCCCATGGATTCTTAGTTATTTATTCCTATGTTAAGTGTTAATATTAATTTTCAGTGGGAAAATGGGTAAAATGTTGGTGGATCAACTAAATTACTGAAAATTTATGGTGGATTTTTAATCATTTTTTCAGCTTTTTCAAAAAGTCAGTGGAATTTTGCACCAAATACAGACTGGAATATCTGGAGGGCGGAGACCCATGTTTTAAAGTATGAACCAAGTCGCCAGTATATTGGCGACTTTTGAGGGGTTAAATAAGTTGGAAAACCTCTAAATAACAAGTACCTAAATCACTCCTAAAGATTAAAATAGTCTCAAGAGATACACATGCATCAGGCATGAATCATAAGCCATAAGGATGTTTCCTAGTGTAAAATCATCACTAAGACGCCAAATTTGTCCTTTAAAGTATCTTAAATGTGGCGACGCCGACCTGGATCCATTTTCTCATTAAACTGGCGACTATCCTGCCACACTTTAAAACATGGCCACTGGCCAGAGACCATTCTGGAAAAAGTAGTCTTTTCTGATGGATTAATTACTCTGTTGGAGTTTAGCAAACCTTAAAATACAATAATAAATTAATGGAAACTGCATAATCCGCAGCATTTAGCTTATAAAATTTATCTGTTAGACTAAAGTATTTTCCAGAGTGGGCCGGAGACTGAATGTGCATGCTTTGCCTTTGCAGAGTCCAGACAGCAGACCCAGTCTGTATTTGGTCCAAGTAAAATAGTATGTCTCATAAACTCGCCATTTGTCTCTCCATCCAGCTCTCTCCAAATTTCAACAAATTCTCTCCAAAATGATCAAATTATCATTAATTCTCTCCAAAATATTAAATCCAGTCTGCAGAAACTGGTAAAGTGTTCTTAGAGATCTCTTATTCTGTTTGTAGCAAAATTAATGTAAACAGTAAATATAGTGATTAATTCAGAAGTGTTCGTAGCAAAATTAATGTAAACATAGGAATTAATTCAAAAGTGTTCGGAGAGAATATCCCAAATATCTCCCATATTCTGCAGACTAATATTAAATAACATTGTAGCATAGGAGAAAAATAGATAAAACTTGCCATTTGCAATTGAAGGGCTCAAAATCATAAAATGCTTTATTACTTTGTATTTGGTGCACAAAATTCCACTGAATTTTTGAAAAGCTAAAAAAATCCACCATAAATTTGCACTAATTTGGCTGATCCACCATCATTTAACCCATTTTCACACCGAAAATTAATGGTAACATAGGAATAAATTGCTAAAAATCCACTGGGTCGCTCAAAGAAGTCAGAATTTTTGTGAAATTTTGGCACAAAAATTGGCTCGCAAATTTATAGCCTCTGAAACATGGTAAAGACTGTAGGTATTTCATGGTAAATTCCACCAAATAATAAGAGACTCAAGACTCTACAAGTTTACCGTTTACAGTTTTACCTTAACCTACCTAGTACCTACTACCTAGTACCTACAAGTTTACAACATTTTACTTTTACTACTTTTAAGTATTTTACGAGTTCGGTTGGTTTCTGTGCAGTGTGCACCAACTACAGAGTACATACTAGTTTTGGAGTGCTAGGCAGATTGAGCTAGCTAGGTAGGTACTAACTACCTAAGGTAGATTATTGTAGATACCATAATGCCATAATTATGCCATAATTAATCACGTGATGATGTGATCTATCGAACAAAAATATAAATAACTAGGTACCTACAGAAAAAATTATCTAGTTATTTAACTTCTTTAGATATACCTAACCTAGGTAATTAATATATAAATTTTCTTGAATCTAGATTGATCTCATATTCAAGATGTCAACCGCCCTTTAATTGTTGTCTTGAGACTAAACGACACTTTTTCTTGTCAGAACAGCTGGGAACAAAAAGTAAAGAAATGCGGAAGTTTTTCTTAAATCATCTGAAATGCGGAATTGTCCCCATAATTCGTAACTTATCCTATACGTAGTTAAATGCAATATAATTAAAGCAAGGCTACGTATTTATATCAAACCCCACATAAATAGAAGTTGCTTTATAATGTCTGAAAAACACTAACGAACACTTTTCAAATTGAAAAAAGAAACAACAAAATTGAATCCACATTATTTAACATTGAATCCTAGAAGTGAAATTAATTGCATATACCCTGTGGCCTGTTGCATAAAGTTCAAAAATATAAAGCGATGTTGAAATAATATTAGGAACCCTGTATTTCATAGGACAAATAATAGACAAGGATAGAATGAAATAGAAACAATTGGTTGAGGTTCGAAAACAGAGAGAGGGTTAAATAAATTTGATGATATTTTTATTGATAAATTCGTAGAAAAATACAAATATATCTTTACTTTCTAAATCTCAGTTATTATAAATCATTAGTCTGCAATGTGATTTAAATGTGATGAAAATTATTGCATGAAAGAATTATTTTCAATCTTAAAATATTACTCACTTGCTAATAAACATATACACTGGATTTACATATTCAACAATGGATTTAATTTTTAGGTTAAAGTGCGCGAATGTTTCAAGCAAATATAGACCTTACGTTTAACTTCATAAAGGTCATTTTATAAATAACGAAATAATTGTCTCCTGAATAATTTGGGATGCATTCATATAGGATACTCAGTGAACAAATTATGGTGGGGCCATTGGAGATTACAGTCAATTACACCTTAATCTTCTATGGCCTGACCATAATTTTCTATCTGGGTAGATACAATAAGAAATGATTATTCTTCAATTAGAAAGTATTTTGATATGTAATATTTTATGCTTATACCTGAATCTATATTAATTCTTTTATTTTACATTATTATTCTCAAAGGCGGTTACAATATATAATGTTCGTTGGTCCTCAGTTTTTCTATCTATAATATAGTTTCTTATTATTTTCAAGGCTATTATTGCTCAATATCAACTACATTTAAATTCCAAAAATATATACCATTCTTGATTTGTGCTTATATTTTTTTTTAATTTTGTATTTTTTAAAATTCCTTCGGCATTATCTACATTTTATCTTAATTATTCTAAATCTGCACTATAGATTTACTATTTATTTGTATAAAAATACTCTATAATTATATACATGATATTCTTATAAAATTTAATATTCACAGATTGGACAAGTTACGTATCTCCGTACAGTTACGTTTTCCCGTACAGTTACGTATTTCCGTACAGTTACGTATTCCCGTACAGTTACGTATTTCCGTACAATTATGTATTTCGGCACACCACATTCACAAGTGAATTCACGAAAACTTATTTATTGAGATAAGTGTAGAAATTATTGAAATAAACACCTAATGTGACAATTTCTATCAAACTACCACTATATATATACCATAAGTGTACGAAATTGCGTAACGGTCAGATTGGCGTAACTTTCCCTCAAACATGCAATTAGCTTTAAGTACTAGTACAAGAATAGTAACCACTATAAATTGGTACCAGACCGCTGACCACCATAATCCCTGTAGGTGACTAGTCGTGCCAGTACTGGACAGTATGCTGATATGGTACTAGACACGATGGCCAGGAGGTAGCCATAACCTATGGAACAGGAACCTGTAACAAATTTGTTATTGTTCACTTTTTTCTGAGATATAAATCATTTTAAAAACATATGGATATAATTTATTTTTCAAGGAAGTAGAAATTTAAAAATATTCAGTACCTAAATAGAATTTATAGTGGGATATACGAGGAGATTGTCATCTTTTACTCTCCTACCATAACTTTTAGTTAGAGTGAAAGAATTATTTTAGTTAGGAGAAGAAAGGAGGGACTAACACTTATTTAAATAACCACCTGAGTTGTAGACTGATGCAGATCTGCCGCAGATGTCCTTAGCGAAGTGTGAGCCAAGCCCTAATGGGTACAACAGTAGACTCAGTAATTCCAGAGTAACTGAAGAGGAAGGGTTAAATGATTTCAATTTGGAGATAAAATATCTAGTCATGACATAGACATTAAATAAGGGAATATATAATCAGTTTTGCCAACTAGTTACAGGATAATTCATTTACGGTTCTTGCGAGAATAATGCGAGTTGCTGCCGAATTTATAAAATTGACTAAATTTTCACCCATTAGCTATATTAAACAGATATCAAAATAATTCGATGGTAACAATTCAAAAATATATATATTATTCAGATCGATTGAAACTATATTTTCCCTACCTAAATTTTTTTTATATAAAAATATGTATTTTCCATACCAAATATCACAAAAATTATATAGTATTAGTTACACCACACAGTGAAGGGTTAATCCAGAAAGAGACCTATGATGGGCCATAGAAGATAATAAAGGGGGATTAATCCCCACAAAAATTGTCTCTCTGTTCTCTAGGGTGACCAATCCTTTCGCCGAAACACTTTTGCCGCATGACACTTTTTCCAAACGACACTTTTGCCGATAATTAAAATAAAACTATACTTACTTTATAAATATAATGAGATATAACATTGATGTGTCGGCGAAAGTGTTGTTCGACGAAAGTATCGTTTAACGAAAGGGTCGTTCAACGAAAGTATCCTTCAACGAAAGTGTCGTTCAATGAATGTGTCGTTCAACGAATGTGTCGTTCAATGAAAGTATCCTTCAACGAAAGTGTAGTTCAACGAAAGTGCTGTTCAACGATTGTGTCGTTCAACGAACGTGTCGTTCAACGATTGTGTCGTTCATCGAATGGTTGTTCAACGAACGTGTCGTGTGGGCTAAGTGTTTTTTGACGAAAGGACCTAGAACTGTTTTTCCCAAGCGTACCTGCCATGGCCTGCACGTTGCTGAGAAGAGACATGGCGTTCTTCTTCTCCCTATCCCTTAACACCATCACGAACAAGGGTCCCACCATCCCACTCAGGAAGAGGATGATTGCTGCTCCTCCGTACACGGACCCCACCAGGACCCACACCCCTGACCCGTGAGTTATCCTCCTGACGGTGCTAGGGTGGGTTGGGGGAGGGGATGTGAAAAGGGAGGTGTCGGAGGTGTGATTACGAACAGCTTCTAGGTACTCCAGGGTGACGTACTCTCTGTACCTGAAATAAAATTATATTGTAATAGCGGTATATATAAAAACTGTTATGGATATGATAATAATTATTAAGGTTGTGACAATATGCTTTTGAAATCATAGAACATGAAAATATTATAGACGGAAATAATTAAACACTAATGATTCGTTCTAAACCATTGGTATATACATAGTATTCCATACCATTTCATTATCTTCGTTTATGATATTCCTAATATCTATGATTTTAAAAGCATATTGTCACAACCCTAGTAACAACTCTTAAACCTTATAAAAAGATAGATCTTGAACTGTATTAAATTTATTTCAATAATTTTTTAAATATATAATATATAACAGAAATAACTAGAAATACATGAAAATGTGATATGATTTCTCTTACAGTAATACTCCATCAGTTGGTGTACATTTCTTTAAAAAGAATACAGATTTACGGAATTTTATAGATCAAGGATAAGCATCTATTGACGAGAACATTAAACGTATAATAACCAAGTCCTTCTATAATTTCCTCTAACAAGATGAATTGTCATGCAATCGTGTCTGTATTAAGATAAAAACAGTGGTACAAATGTGGTACACTTTGTCACAGTGATTGGTACATATTTCCATCACCTTCTCTATCGTACTATACAAAGTGGTACAAATGTGTACCACTTTGTAGTCTATGTGTTAAGGAATGCTATTGAAGATAGTATACAATAAATTAATTTTTAGGAATAAAGTCAAGAAGGAATAAAAACAGTTAAAAAACTTCTACTCACAAATATTAGTTCTATTTTTTAATTAAAATTATTTATTTATATGCAAAAAGGAATTCCTTTAGTCATTTTAACTTTTTTCTGCTCAGTTACATGTTACATTAATTAGGATCTGTTGTATAAAAAAATATTTATCTTAACAGTTTTTTTTTCTTTCTTTAATTCGCTTAGTACATTATTAATGGAAAAGAATTTATGAACTGCTGAGATGTCCATGATTGAGTGAATCTAAGGAAAATCTAGTTTATATTTATAATCAAAAATGTTAATATCTCATCAAAATGAACATTTTAAAACCTCTGACATAACATTTTTATACTCTATGCTATAATATCATGGTCATCATTCAATTGAGGGACCAGAAGTGTGGATAGTTAAATTACACAAATATTGATACTATTGGGAACACGTTATTTTGAACGGGCAAGTACACTAGTAATACTTTTTACGTAAATATCTCTTGGATGAATAGATCAAAGCATAATAAACTTGTGATATAATTGAACATTTTTCTTCCTATACTATCGTATCAAAAATTAAATAACTATGATAATTCTAAACCTAAATCTAACCTTTAAATAATATATGTAATGATAATTAGGGGACGTTCTGAATTATCGGATAGTTCCAAATCTTCGATCAATTAAGAAAAATATATGATAATATTTCTTCAACCTTTAAAGGTCCTCTCCAGGCTCCGGGACAAAAATGAGTTTATAACATAATATTATAGAACTAAGGTCTAGGATCATGATTCTGCAAACCGCACACAATTCGGTTCAGTATATATTTTATTATTTCTCTATAAAGTTTTTTAATACTCTGTGAGCAACAATTGAGCAAATCACTAATCTGATGCTCAAGAAGAAGATTGTACACTCTTTGTTTTGATTACAAATTTGAATTTGATAAACAAACCATACGTTTTCGGCTTTTATTTTAGATATTAATTTATTCCTAAAGTATATAAACGTTTCTATTATAAGTTCATTCAATTTTGTGCCTTTACACGAATATTAAATGGATTTATTAAACCTAATACCTAGTTGACAATCAAAACAAATGGTGTACATTCTTTTTCTTCAAGATGAAAAATTCTTAAATTAGTAAGTCGGAAGTAAAATAGGTTTTGTAGAGTTTTGAAAATAAAAATCTCTAAAAGCATATAAAATTAAAAATATGCTACCAAATTCGATGGGGTTTGCAGCAAAATGATAAGAAACATTAGCCTCGTTGAATAAGGTAATAAAAATATTTGCTTGGATGGGACCTTTAATTATCTTAGTTGGTATCCATGATACCTGCAGGTATCATGAATACCATGTGAAAAGTTAAAAAATAATAACCATATACTTTCTTACGTGATCGTAAGTGAATAACTGGCTGAAATCTTGTAGCTTACTAAGACACTTACCAATAATATACGCCAAATGCTGTGTCATACTCTACCACACTAGTGTTGATGTACCAGGTACTGAGAGTGAGTGATGAGAGTGATACTAGTGATACCAGTAGACTGACTAGTGACCAGAGTAGTGCCACACACCAGGAGGTGCCTAGTGACCAGCCTTGTAACTTCATGGTTATCCACTAGTGAGATGGACGGGACTCGATAGGAACATTGTGAAGAAAAATATTAAGGGATGATAAATCTACGGGATTAAAAATGTTAATATCACTCAATATTTATGGGAACTCAGGTAATATGGATTTATTCCTGGAATATTAAGGGAATATCCAGGCTATTCCTTCTTTCCTGGGAAAATACAGTTAGACAATAATTACTATGAAGTATAACTTATTCTTTGAAGTATCATAAGTTATAGGAAGAACAGTTAAATATACCTAGAAAAAAAGTTATGGTGGGGAGAATGAAAGTTAATAGATGATTAAATCTTCTATGGCCCCACCATAGTTTTCTCTCTGGGTATCCCCTCTTTCTTCTATGACCCCACCATAACTCGATCTTTGGGTATACCCTCTTAATCTTCTATGGCCCCACCATAGCTTTCTCTCTGGGTATCCCCTCTTTCTTCTATGACCCCACCATAACTCGATCTTTGGGTATACCCTCTTAATCTTCTATGGCCCCACCATAGCTTTCTCTCTTGGTATAACCTCTTAATCTTCTATGGCCCCATCATAACTTTCTCTCTGGGTATACCCTCTTAATCTTCTAAGGCCCCACCATAACTTTCTCTCTTGGTAAACCCTCTTAATCTTCTATGGCCCCACCATAGCTTTCAATCTTTGGGTATACCCTCTTAAATTTCTATGGCCCCACCATAACTTTCTCTCTTGGTATAACCTCTTAATCTTCTATGGCCCAACCATAACTTCCTCTCTGCCAGTATTTACATAAATTCTAATTAAAGAAATCGTCTCACATTTCAGAAAACATTTTTTACTTGTGAACCGAATGTTCTAATATTTGCTTTATATACGTAACTTATGAAAATAAACACATTTTGTTCGTGGGACTTTTTCGATCTAGGCATAAGTTTTTGAGAAAAAAAATTTCACTTCTTTCCGTAAATTTCAAAAAAATGGTACCTATGTCTATGAGGATAAATTGCTAGTAAAAAAACATAGAATCCTTTGAACATTTCTAATAAATAATTAAAAGCTGATTTATCATTTTATTCCCGTTTTATTTGGATGATGATTAACTGAAACCCTAAAATTTTCGGCTTTTGAACTGTGATAAAACAGTAAATATTGTAAAAAATGGAAATATATTTCCATATTTTCTATGTTAGAAATCACTCGAGGATTTCAAAACTGCCTTTTTTTCTAGTTGCATAAAAACTCATTTACTTCTATTCATTTTTTAGGTCTAAAATACACATTTTACAGGTGAGCCGAAAACGTAAAATATTTAGGCGAGATGTCAATGTTATCACTATGGATAAAGTTTGAATTGTTTATTTTTTTAGTTCTGTGATCTACAAATGATATAAATGCATATTTTAACCTGTGTGATAAAATCATGATTTCAATCAGCAAAATTAAATGATAATTTTCTCCAAAGAAATTAGAAATATTACTATTCTGCTATTTTCTTAAATTTAAAATATCTTTATATTGCATATATATTATTTTAGTTTTATATTTTATTCATTTTTGGTATTTGATATTTTTTTGGTTATTTTTATAGAGCATACATACAATATTTTTTCCATTTCAGTATTTGGTTACCCTACATATAATAATTATTGTCCAATTACAGTAACATTACCAATACAATTCACGTGGCGAAGTTTCCTACGGCGAATTTTCTTAGGGCAAACTTTCCGGTCACGATTTTAATAATAGCCTACTGACATTTTGTTCTTTTACTGTTTCAAGAAATAGAAGTAAAAAACCGTTAAAATATTATATTTTTTAAATAAATATAATTATGATGAAAATCTGGTTGCAAATTATTTCAAGAATAAAAGAAACTCTTAATTTATATATTGATAACTGGTTATTGTATTTAATTATTTCCATTATTCAAGTCCATGGTAATTGTCCACCAGATTTGATTTACTCATGATAATATTTTTTAAATAAATAAAATATAAAAATAATGAAAAGATAATAGAAACACTGAAAAATTATTCTTTGGAAATATTTAAATAAAAATTGTATAGTATGTTTAAGAAGTAAATGAAACAACAAATAAGTAGAGCATAAATATTAGTTATTCATTAAAATAGGTACTTAATTACTATATAAAAATTAAAATACTGTAAATTGATAATTATTATAAGATTTCATTAATCAAACATTATATTTAAATCAAGTTTAATCATAATAGAAGGTTAAATTGCGGAAGACATTTAATAAACGGAAGTTGAAATAAGTCTTACTAATAAAACCATGAATTTTAACATTCGTTCATATTGGACAAATTTTTAAATTTCCCAGTCATGTGTGCTCTTTTCCAGACACTGACACTCTCACTCCTCACGCCGTGACACACAGCCCCTAACTGACGTCACTGACCTGAATCCCAATGGAACTGGCACCCGAACACACTGCCAACTAAACAGCACCAAGACGAACTAGATGGCTTGAACAGTAGATATGAGCAGTGCCTCCTAAAAAAAGCATGGCCTGACAGGTAAATATTAGTTGAGCCACCTAAAAAAATGGCCTGAACAGCATAGTTTATTTTTCTCATATTCCCTCCTCTTTTCTCTTATCCAACTATTCCCTTATTCCCTCTCTTCTCTCTCTTTCCCTCTTCTCTCTCCTTCTATTTTCTCTCTCTTCTTTCTCTCCTCTTCTCCTCTCTTTTTTCTTTTCCTCTTTTCTCTCTTGTTCTCTTCTTCCCTGTCTTCCCGTTTCTTCTCTCCATGAGAGGATAGAGGGGAGTTAGATTTATTGCCACTGGGTCGAGTGATCAGAGGGAAATGGGCCACCAGATCAGGGCCAATGCCAAGCACAGTGTGCTAGTGTGCTTGGTGCCTATTTGTTTCTTTGCTGCGCATAACTTGTCAATAATATTGAGATTTTCTTGGATTTTTATTTCCATGAGTTTCAATTTTCCTTAATTTTACTTTCTTGCATTTTTAAATTTCTTGAATTTTGTTTTTCTCGAATTATAATTTTTCCGTATCTTTATTTTCTAGAAAGAAAATTATACTTGTTTTAATTTTTTTAATTTACATCATCTAGCAATTAAAAGACCCGATCCATATCT
>CANNZV010001064.1:41048-114129 GCA_947561585.1 Caprella mutica
CCAAAGGTTATCATTTTAATCACAAGTGCCTATCCCTCTAATCCAAAGGTTGCCATTTTAATCACAAGTGCCTATCCCTCTAATCCAAAGGTTATCATTTTAATCACAAGTGCCTATCCCTCTAATCCAAAGGTTATCATTTTAATCACAAGTGCCTATCCCTCTAATCCAAAGGTTATCATTTTAATCACAAGTGCCTATGCCTATAATCCAAAGGTTATCATTTTAATCACAAGTGCCTATCCCTCTAATCCAAAGGTTATCATTTTAATCACAAGTGCCTATCCCTCTAATCCAAAGGTTATCATTTTAATCACAAGTGCCTATCCCTCTAATCCAAAGGTTATCATTTTAATCACAAGTGCCTATCCCTCTAATCCAAAGGTTGCCATTTTAATCACAAGTGCCTATCCCTCTAATCCAAAGGTTATCATTTTAATCACAAGTGCCTATCCCTCTAATCCAAAGGTTATCATTTTAATCACAAGTGCCTATCCCTCTAATCCAAAGGTTATCATTTTAATCACAAGTGCCTATGCCTATAATCCAAAGGTTATCATTTTAATCACAAGTGCCTATCCCTCTAATCCAAAGGTTATCATTTTAATCACAAGTGCCTATCCCTCTAATCCAAAGGTTATCATTTTAATCACAAGTGCCTATCCCTTTAATCCAAAGGTTATCATTTTAATCACAAGTGCCTATTCCTCTAATCCAAAGGTTATCATTTTAATCACAAGTGCCTATCCCTCCATTCCAAAGGTTATCATTTTAATCACAAGTGCCTATCCCTCTAATCCAAAGGTTATCATTTTAGTCACAAGTGCCTATCCCTTTAATCCAAAGGTTATCATTTTAATCACAAGTGCCTATTCCTCTAATCCAAAGGTTATCATTTTAATCACAAGTGCCTATCCCTCCATTCCAAAGGTTATCATTTTAATCACAAGTGCCTATCCCTCTAATCCAAAGGTTATCATTTTAGTCACAAGTGCCTATCCCTTTAATCCAAAGGTTATCATTTTAATCACAAGTGCCTATTCCTCTAATCCAAAGGTTATCATTTTAATCACAAGTGCCTATCCCTCCATTCCAAAGGTTATCATTTTAATCACAAGTGACTATCCCTTTAATCCAAAGGTTATCATTTTAATCGTTTCCATGTGCCACTCTACATGATTCTTCCCCCTAATCATAATAACACTTGCTTCAATCTTCTCTCCTGACGTAAATATTCATTTAAATACGGTGGGTTGCCGTACACTCTCGCTAGCAGCAACAGATGTTAGCTATGGCCAATAAAAACCATCCAGGAGGGCGCAACAATACGCTCCCACCTTAGCACGACCGTCTCACCGCTATTCATACGCCGTGTCAGTCAGGTCCTTTATCGCGGACGGTACCTAGGGTTTATAGGAATGGTAGGGTGGTATAGGAGTATCGGAATGAAGTAGATACAGAACGTACCTAGGATAGGGGAGTAGTAATCAGTATTGTGAGATTAGGCGATAGACGGGGGAGCTCTTCGATATGTGTGGGGGAAGAGATTGATGAGTGCTATAGAGTGGGGGGAGGGGGGGGGGAAGTGGTGTGATGAAGGGGATGAAATATTTTCCTTTCAAAGAAAGTGCATGCTTGAGATTTCGATATTTTTTGGTAAAGTCTATTAATTTGGTTAGTTAAATTATTTTACAAAGCTAATAAATATATAAGACTATTTGAATTTGTCATACCTTTTTTCAAACTTCTATACCCCTGTATCAACCAGTTTTATCCTCCACCACCCGATATAAAACACCATCCCCCAGTCTCAACCTCCAACACTCCCCCACCCCTTTAATAAATCCCCCACCACCCAGTCTCGACCCCTACCCCCTATCACTCCCCCACCCCTCTAATAAATTCCCCCCATCAATCTCTGTCAGTACAATCTACATATTCCAACCCGTCAAACTAAACATTTTCACAGTCGTGTGCGGAATGAGTGTGTGCCACCTGTAGATAGCAAGCTATGTGCATATGCTATGTAAATATAATGTCAATATACTATGTAAACATAATTTCAATATGCTATGCAAATTTGACTTCAATTTAAACTAGCATATGAACCGTCAATTTAGTTGTTTTGGTCTCACAGTTTCCATTACACAGGTATAGATTGTTCATTATTCAGGTACTCAGTTGGGTATGGTGAAGAAGTTAATAAAAATGCTATTGGTTAATATTATGGTCTGCATTATAAAGTGAAATCTGTTTTCTATTTCTTGGACTTATATTTTTTATTTGTCTAAATTGATGTTATTTAAAAAAGTAAATGTTTACTTTCTTTCCTATCCACACTTCCCTGTTTCTATTCTCTTACTACTTCTATATCCACTCATCTTCTCCTTCCTATCCAATTTTATTTTATCCAATTACTCCACTTCTCCTATAATCCACCTCTTCCTCTCCCATCCACACATATCCATCCTCTGCTTTTTTGACTGCTATCCATATTGTTCTCCTCATTCCACATCTACCTTATTCCTCTTGTCTTTCTATTAACTTTATCCATTTAATCCCTTTATACTATCTTTATCCACTCTTCCTCTTTCTACCATCTTTATCCACTCTTTCCCTTTCCTCCATCTTTATCCACTCTTTCTCTTTATTCCATCTTTATCCACTCTTACTCTTTATTCCATCTTTATCCACCCTTTCTTTTTCTTCCATCTTTATCCACTTTCCCTCTCTTCCATCTTTATCCACTTTCCCTCTCTTCCATCTTTATCCACTTTCCCTCTCTTCCATCTTTATCCACTCTTCCTCTTTCTTCCATCTTTATCCACCCTTTCTCTTTCTTCCATCTTTATCCACTCTTCCTCATTCTTCCATCTTTATCCACTCTTCCTCTTTCTTCCATCTTTATCCACCCTTTCTCATTCTTCCATCTTTATCCACCCTTTCTCTTTCTTCTATTTTTATCCACTTTCCCTCTCTTCCATCTTTATCCACTTTCCCTCTCTTCCATCTTTATCCACTTTCCCTCTCTTCCACCTTTATCCACTCTTCCTCTTTCTTCCATCTTTATCCACTCTTCCTCTTTCTTCCATCTTTATCCACTCTTTCCCTTTCTTCCATCTTTATCCACCCTTTCTCTTTCTTCCATCTTTATCCACTCTTTCCCTTTCTTCCATCTTTATCCACCCTTTCTCATTCTTCCATCTTTATCCACCCTTTCTCTTTCTTCTATCTCTATCCACTTTCCCTCTCTTCCATCTTTATCCACTTTCCCTCTCCTCCATCTTTATCCACTTTCCCTCTCTTCCACCTTTATCCACTCTTCCTCTTTCTTCCATCTTAATCCACTCTTCCTCTTTCTTCCATCTTTATCCACTCTTCCTCATTCTTCCATCTTTATCCACTCTTTCCCTTTCCTCCATCTTTATCCACTCTTCTTCTTTATTCCATCTTTATCCACTTTTCCTCTTTCTTCCATCTTCATCAACTCTTCCTCTTTCTTCCGTCTCTATCCACTCTTCATCTTTATTCCATCTTTATCCACTTTTCCTCTTTCTTCCATCTTTATCCACTCTTCCTCTTTCTTCCATCTTTATCCACCCTTCCTCTTTCTTCCATCTTTATCCACTTTTCCTCTTTCTTCCATCTTTATCCACTCTTCTTCTTTCTTCCATCTTTATCCACTCTTCCTCTTTCTTTCATCTTTATCCACTCTTCCTCTCTTTTCCATCTTTATCCACTCTTCCAATTTCTTCCATCTTTATCAACTCTTCCTCTTTCTTCCATCTTTATCAACTCTTTCTCTTTCTTCCATCTTTATCAACTCTTTCCTTCTCTTCCATCTTTATCCACCCCATCCCATCTTACATGACAGGTGTTGCACTAATCTCCTGTAAACTTTTTCCCAAATAGAGCATACCTTGTTTCGTAACTAAGTACCTTGTTCTCTAACGCCAAAACCTTGTAATGGAACACCCAAGGAAGCAAGAAGGGTGTCCGTCAACGTGTTCGTCTGTCAGGATGGACCCAATGTTCGAGACAGAGCTGTCGAAAATTCAGAATAATCGCAGAGAGAAAATTGTACTTTTGATGTAGACTCGTAGAGAATTATAATAACTTTATAATTTATTCACTTGTTATCATTATATATTTTTTCAATTATATCGTATGTTACATTTTACTCACCTAATCAAAACCCGCTATAATTTCACTTAAATAATTACTTTCAGTTAGGTTTTCCGATCAACTTATCATACTGTTGAATGTGATCAAACAATTACTCCTCCTTTTCCATTGTTGCCCCTACATTGTTATCGCATTGTCCTACATTGTCCTGCATTGTCCCAATATCGTCCCAATATTGCCCGCAGAGTAGTTACTGCGGCCACTTAAACTAATGGTTTAATTCGGTAATTCGGTTTTGGGAGAAAATTGAAAAACTATCGGAAAAATTGACTGGGCCAAATTTGGAAATTATTGAGTACTAACTTGATTGAAATGTTTTCAGTTGGATAATGCATATTGTGATTGATAAAAAGAATATTGGTACCATTAATATATTGAGTAGGGTATGTGATTAATTATCGGATGGTTGCAAATCTTCGGTCACATAAGAAAAATGATAAGATAATTAATATTTATATGGTTATTTTAGTTGATATCCATGTTAAATAATGAGGTAATTAATTATTATATATTTTTTCTAATATAAAAAATATCTAATAATTGTTTATTTGATATTTTTGACTATTATTTACCAAAAGAGGTTAGCAATACGATCAATGATAATCTTCCATAAGCCCACCATAACTCTATCTCAAAGAATAACCCTTAATTTCCAGATAAAATAACAGAAGTATTTCCTATATTATTTCTTGCAGTGCTTTCTAAACAAGAGAGGCAGCGGCGTGACCGTTTAATTACTTTTTTGGTGCTCATAAGCAATGTCCCCTTCTGGGTGACTATTGGGCCTCGCCACCCCTCACACAACAATAATACTCTTGTGGTGCAGAATCTCACTAGTGGTTATATCGATCACATCACACACATATTCTCCATCATTATTACTCAGGATCTACTTTTATGAGACGTGATCAGCCTGTACCTTAAATTTGAACCTGAACGTCTGGTGCTTATTCTTCTTCTTCAGCGTCAGACGCTTCTTCTCAGAAGCTAGGATGAGTATAGGATGTAAAAGGCAGTGATGTATGAAATTATTTCTAAGGAGATCGACATAAGGGCTCTGATTTTATGCAGAGAAGTTAAAGAGAAAATAGCGACAGTTACGTAGATCGAAAACGTCACATGAAAGTGTTTTGATGAGAGCAATCAAAATGTATCAAAATATTTATTGTATGAACAGTTTTAGTAATATATATTTAAACATAATATAAGTTTTATATTAGATAAATAATTTAAGTTTTATTCAAAGAATTGACTATAAAAAAATTAAATAACCAAACTATAGTAAGAGTATTTTATTTATATTTGATAATAATTTGCAAGCAATAAGAATCCGTATTGTACGAATTAGGTTTAAAATTTACTTAACAATCATTATCGGGTAAGTTCCGAGTTAATGGATAGTTTCACATTTTCGACCATGTAAAAACCTATGTAATAATTATAATTCAAAATGAAGAGTAAAATAATTAAATAATTATATAGTTTTTTTATATGATAGAAAGGCTAAAATGTACGATAACTTGCAATTTAGCCTGATTCGTTAATAAAATAATAATTGATATTAATTTAAGATTATAAGTAAAGTGAAGATTTATAATGCATATATCATTTTCTCTACGGAATTTCTCTCCCTCTTTCGTGCGTCAGACAATGACTAGGCACATTCTGAACAGTTTGACGTAAATGGAACACTGCGATATTACGAAATGAGTTGTGTGCACACATATAAATGTGATATTAAAAGGTACTATATATTTGTTAGTAATAAAAATACATTGTGAAATTAATATAAAGTGAATAATATAGGAATAAAAGCATATTAGTAACACACGGAAGAAAATTATAGTAGGGAAATCGAAGATTAAGATGGGATTCAAATTAACCTTCTATGGCCCCACCACAATTTCCCCTCTAAATCTTCTATGCCACCATAACCTTCTCTCTCTTAATCCTCTATGGCCCCACCATAACTTTCTCTCTCTTAATCTTCTATGACCCCTACCATAACTATCTCTCTCTCAATCTTCTATGGCCCCACCATAACTTTCTCTCTCTTAATCTTCTATGGCCCCACCATAACTTTCTCTCTCTTAATCTTCTATGACCCCACCATAACTTTCTCTCTCTTAATCTTCTATGACCCCACCATAATTTTCTCTCTCTCAATCTTCTATGACCCCACCATAACTTTCTCTCTCTCAATCTTCTATGACCCCACCATAACTTTCTCTCTCTCAATCTTCTATGACCCCCACCATAACTTTCTCTCTCTTAATCTTCTATGGCCCCACCATTACTTTCTCTCTCTTAATCTTCTATGACCCCACCATAAATTTCTCTCTCTTAATCTTCTAGGACCCCACCATAACTTTCTCTCTCTCAATCTTCTATGGCCCCCACCATAACTTTCTCTCTCTTAATCTTCTATGGCCCCACCATTACTTTCTCTCTCTTAATCTTCTATGGCCCCACCATAACTTTCTCTCTCTCTCAATCTTCTATAGCCCCACCATAACTTTCTCTCTCTTAATCTTCTATGGCCCCACCATAATTTTCTCTCTCTTAATCTTCTATGGCCCCACAATAACTTGCTCTCTCTTAATCTTCTACGGCCCCACCATAACTTTCTCTCTCTTAATCTTCTATGGCCCCACCATAACTTTCTCTTTGGGTTCATGCAGAAGATATCTGTTAATAATTATGTAAATGTATGTAGAATAGATTGAACTCACAAATTAGTTGTATTAACGTAAAGAAATTTTAGGTACGAAATATAATTTTCTATATGATATATTTTCCAATTACCTAAATACATACAAAGAATCGTATGTATTTAGGTATTTGTTCACAAATGAATGTCTATCCAATAAATAAATTATTAATTAACCTCACAAAAATATCATATCGAATTTAAAAATGCTATAATGTAAAAAATAATCTCCGATTACCTGTACCATCTTCTAAACCCTACTTCATATTTTTTATTAAAACTGAGAAAAAAGTTTCCCTAAACACTACTAGTTTTTACATTTTCCCCCAAAACATAGAAAAAAGTTACCCTAGTAGCTACTCATTTTTTACACTTTCCCCATAACAGAGAAAGTTACCCTAAGTAATAAGGTCCCTATTAAGAATGCGTCAACTGACGGCGTCAATTTCTTCTCTAATTTCCGGATGACTCACACTGAAGTGCGGACAGAATTACGCCAAACAGTCACGGCGCTACCGGTCACGTGACCCAAGTGCGATAAAGTGTCGTAAGAGGGCGCTAGTAGCCATCAAATAATTAACCCTTTTATTGGCTCTTACGAATCATATCGTTGTAATTATTCTATTGTAGCTATGGGGTAAGTTCTGAGTTATCGGTCAGTTCCGTATTTTCGATAATTTTTTTAGGTATCCTTGATACATGCAGGTATCATGGATACCAATAAATACATAAATTAATTACTGATATTTATGTTTACGCTCCTCTTAAATGATCGAAAATGTGGTACCTTCCATTAATTAGGAATTCACCCAACATTTTTTTGATGATTGTTTAAGGAAATAAAATAAAATAATATTAATTATCTAATAATCAGCATCTATGCTTTATCAACGGCTTGAAGGCATTGAAATATATTTTTGAAACATTAAATCGATCATCTTGTATTATTCTTGAACAAAATATTGATACTGTTACCAAAAATTACGAAAACTCTTCACAAAAAAAGACAATTAAGAAATGATCGGATAACTTCATTGATTAGTTTAAGTCTCGAGTAATCGGTCGGCTTAACGTTTCAGATTTAATTAGAAAAAAATAAACACAAATAATTATTTAAACTCTATGCGAGTTATTTACGAATTATCGGTCAGTACTACATCTTCGGTCAAATAAGAAAAACAATGTAGAAAATTAATATTTTTATCCGATGATTTGGAACTTACTCTATATCCTTTTTCTTGGAAGATCGAAAATGTGGAACCGTCCGAAAAGTTGAAACTTACCCTCTTAAAAATCTACAAAATTATTATTGTATAAGAAATAGATATCTTATAAGAAGCTCTGTTTTAATAATTAAATATTCATATTAATTGTCAATAGTTTCTATTAATTTTAATCAGCTTTATGATTAAAACTAATTAATATCATTTTAGGATTCGTTAAAGACTGTACAGATCAAGCAATTTAGAAAGCATTTCCTTTCATATGCATCAGGTCATTCAATTTAGGAAGCATTCTTTCCAATGCGTAATTCACGTTGCTCAGGTCAGGTGGTTTAGGAAGCATTGCATCAAATCCCCTGTTCGGAGTTAATGATTCGAGTGAATGAGACTGAGAGATGTGCCTGATAAGGATGGAGAGAGAAGAGAGGATATTGCTAAAACGATACTATTAAGTGCTAACTGTGAACATTGTGAACACTCTGAACACTGTTGTGAATACTGTGAACAATGCGAGCACTCTGTGAACATTATTGTGAACAATATGAACACCATCAAAATAGTAGGAAACTGTGTAAAATCGAAAACATATTTCTTTCTATTTACAATTTCCTATAAATATTTTTATGTTCAGAGTCACAATGGAATCATTTTTAAATTATGTACAAACGTTTTTGATTCTTATTATATTATTTATACATTATTTAATAGTTCTTTTCGCCTGTAATATATAGAAAGTTTTGTACCACGTTCCGAAGCAAAAAAATTTCTATACAGCTGATCAAACTGAAATTTTCATGAAAATCTACGGATATCTCTAATCAGATTTTATTTACTTGATGTAAATACTTTTTCAAAATAATACGTTTTCATTCTCTCCCTACTGTTATTCAAATTAAGCTTAATAAGTAAATAAAGGTTTTGTGTTAGTGACTCACAGTTGGTTTGACATACTGCTTTCATTTCGGTGCGGTGCCACGTGGCTCTGGTTTGCAATTCAGCGAACGCGTCGGGCCGTGTCAACTGCTCCGTACGCGACTTGAATTCTCATTGTGAAGCAATAAAATGCATTTGTAGAGATGAATTTGAGGAGAGAAAGGTCTGTCCTTTTGAAAGAAAAGGATAGATGGGAGAAGATTTGAAAAATAAAGGAAAATCAAGATGAATTAAAAATAAAATTGGATTTACAAAAATACTCAATCAAAAATCATGATAAAATACAGAAGAAACGGAAAAACTTGCCATTTAATAGAAATATTCACAAAACTACGTTAAAGAATTGAAAAATTAGAGAAAATAAAGATTGATAAGAATCTAAAAAAACAAATAATGATAAAATATTAGTTGAAACAAATAATGATAAAATATTAGTTGACACAAGGAATGATAAAATATTAGTTGAAACAAATAATGATAAAATATTAGTTGACACAAGGAATGATAAAATATTAGTTGAACCAAGGAATGATAGAAAATTAGTAATTGAAACAAGGTATGGCAAAATGTTAGACACGGCATGAAAAGAAAGTTTCAGTTGTAACATATTATTTTAATCAATAATTCAGTGTGCTTACTGTGCTATCTTCACAAACATTGCTGTTACTTCCTCCAAACATGTCTAATGGTATTAATTCAACCAAACGGCTCATCACAAAAGGACCGACACCGTGTAATTTTTCACTCATTCCACTGCCTGTCTGTATATCCCTACCCTTTGTCTGTTGTCCCCTCGTCCTTTGTTGTCCTCTTTTGTTGGTCCTATCCAGAACACTAAAAGAGAACCCCTACTGGTCTAAAGGTCCCTTGGACCCCTGCTAGTTGATCGGGGAAAGTGTTTTGCGTATCGCTTACATCGGTAACGATATCTCAGCGTTAAAATATCGTCAATGATTGATAATATCTACAAATTTAATATTTTTATCTGTTTTATTTAAATCTTAATATGGAGACACGTCAAAAAATAATATCAGGCTAAGTTCTGAATTATTGGACAGTCCCACCTTTTCGATCAACTACATGTATTTTGACATTTTAATTCGTATCCATGATACATTCATGTAACATGGATACCAATATAATAAAATAAAAGGGTGAAAAATAATAGTTATACATTCTTTCCTATATGATCGAATATGTGGAACTGTCCGATAACTTTGTAGTTACCCAATTATGAAAAATTAAGCGTGATAATAAATATCAGTTGTTTAGCATTTTTTTTACTTGATTTTCAAAATTATAAAATTGGCAAATATAAAATAAAATATGATACAATAAATATATTTGGCAATTGTTATGAAGCGAACGATTATGAAGTGATTAATGAATATTATTTAGAAAATGATCAAACAGTAATGGGTTTAGATATAGATAAGTAATGAAAGTACATATGTAAAGATGAGTCAAGTGAATAATAAGCATGATTCACATCAATTATGAGTCACATCAAGCATGACTCATACCAATTATGGCTCACATGACTCACATCAAGCATGACTCATATCAATTATGGCTCACAGGACTCATATCAAGCATGACTCACAGGACTCACATCAAGCATGACTCACATGACTCACATCAAGCATGACTCATATCAATTATGGCTCACAGGACTCATATCAAGCATGACTCACATCAAGCATGACTCACATCAAGCAGGACTCATATCAATTATGGCTCACATGACTCACATCAAGCATGACTCACATGAATCACATCAAGCATGACTCACATGACTCACATCAAGCATGACTCACAATAAGGTGTAAAAGTGACTCAGTACATGAATACATGCTTATTGTGACTCAGAAAAAAAAGTTAAATATTTTACTATTTTCAATTGCAATCATTTCACCTTTTCTTAGCTGTGTACTACCCAGAAGAATGTAATATTATCAACCAATTTGCTTTTCAAATTTTTGTTTGAATGAAATTATTTTTTTTCAAATTTGAACAGGAAAAGTTTTTCAATTTTTTTTTATATAAAAATTCATCTCAAAACTTATGTTTAAACTTTATTAACTATACAATATACATAGCAATATACATCACCCCCACTGTGACTATTCACCCCCACTGTGACTATTCACCCCCACTGTGACTATTCACCCCCACTGTGACTATTCACCCCCACTGTGACTATTCACCCCCACTGTGACTATTAACCCCCACTGTGACTATTCACCCCCACTGTGACTATTCACCCCCACTGTGACTATTCACCCCCACTGTGACTATTCACCCCCACTGTGAATATTCACCCCACTGTGACTATTCACCCCCACTGTGACTATTCAACCCCTACTAAAACTATTCACCCATCCACCTTCCCCACCCTATGACTATTCACCCCCACTATGACTCATACCGTAACAAAATGTCATTAATTCCCCCATGGAAAGATTTCCCCCACCCCCTATCTCCTCCCCCTCTCTGGGGACTGATGCCTATTAAGGGGCCTGTTAACACCCCTTCACGGGGGGGGAGTGATTTTAACCCCCATTCGTGATCTCCCCCACCCTAGCCAGATAATCTCATTTTTATGGTACACTGAGTATAATAGCACAAACGTTTAGTGCGACCTAAAACTCCATTTAATGCGACCAATATGATTTATTTAATGTTATCTAAAATATATTTAATGCTACAATATGATAAATTAAATATTTTTCTAAAATCCATTTAATGCGACCACATTCACTCAATAATTATTTCCCAATTCGAATTTTTCATATAAATTCATATTAATATGGCCGCATTAAAATAATATGCATAGCCATGTTCAAATTGATTTATACCTATTTGAACGTAAATTAAATTAATATGAAGGACCGTATTAGAAGAGTGTTATAAGCAGGAAGCATCAATATTATGGTGACCGGTCCATTCGCCGAAAATAATTCGCCGCATACACATTCGCCGAAAACAAGCCGCACGACACATTCACCGAAAACACTTTCGCCGCACGACACATTCTTCGAAAACACATTCGCCGCACGACACATTCTTCGAAAACACATTCGCCGAAAACACATTCGCCGAAAACACATTCGCCGAAAATTCACCGAAAACACATTCGCCGCACGACACATTCGTCGAAATTTTTTTTTGATTATTTAAAAAGGTAAACAAATTTATCTCATTTGTCTAAATGAAATTACATATAGATGAACTTACATATAAGTGAATAAATGAATAAATTACTTTACAATATTCTACATAATTATTGGTTAAACTTTATGGTATTCACGATAACTTAATTAATTAACTCATTGCTGCCTTATTTGTGTCAGTTTATTAACTATATGTTAATCCTATTTTCTGTGTACAATTATCAGTTACAAAAGAATTTTTTTCGTGTTAGTCTCACTTTATTTTAATCCTTCTATATACATTGTAGAATCAGTCCGCTACTAACTGTGTGTCGCTAGAGAAGCCTTCACTATACAGGGTGACCCAAAAAAAAGTTTACTAACTTTAAATTCGTATATTTCAACAACTATTGAAGGTACAGTTAAAACAGATTTATTTGTAGGTTTTGAGGATATTCATATAACTATTTCCTTTATGAAATATTAATAATATGGAGAAATGTAGTCAAAAACAATTTTGTCCAGCAAGGCCTTTTAGAATATAGAAAAGTTTATGTTAAAATAAATGGATTAAATATTCATTATTTAATAAATACTACTAAATTTAATTAGAAACTTTTATAATGAGACTAAGAATAAGCATTTATATGGCAATAAAACAAGACAATTAATTACCTTTTACTTTATAGTTAATAAAAAATTTGATCAATTTTAAATAATCATTTAACACAAGATGTTCAATAAACTTAAATTTTTGTAGAAAACCTTAGTCTGCAAAAATTGTCATTTTTTCGGCGAATGTGTCATGCGGCGAATGTGTCGAGCGACGAATGTGTCATGCGGCGAATGTGTCGAGCGACGAATGTGTCTTGCGGCGAATGTGTTTTCGGCGAATTGACCTAGAACCAATATTATATACATGGTCGTATTAAAGTATTTAAACTGGTCGTATTAATGTGATTGTGATAATGTAATTTTGACATTGCGATTTAGTTAAATAGTGAAAATCTTTAGTCAAACAATGGGTTAGATGGTAGGTACGTGCCACAGCTACGTACTCGTGGAATTAACTTTATAGCCATTTGTTACGCTTTCCAACTTATTGAGGAAAAGGAAGAATAACAGCGATATGAAAGAGAGGAAATGAATGCAGGATGAAAATAAATAAAATGCCTAATATTTAATTTAACATCCTTAGAGAAGATTATTGTGGGACCATAGAAGATTATGAAATCGTCCGACAACTCGGTATCTACTCTAAAAATTAGATTTTTTTAGAACTAGCTAATTTTCCAATGGATAATCTTCAATTTGATTTTTATAAATATTTGTATACCTCTTATGTGAAACATTATTCTACACTGTTAAGGCCAATATAAACCAAGTGTCGCTCACAGCTCCCTCTAGCGGCTCTATAATACACTAGGCACACAACACCACGTGCGCGGTGTGAACTTGATCTCAAAGTACGCGCCCTGGTCATGTTTGGGCAATAAATAAGTACTTACTTAAACATATTTGATGTAAAATTAAATAGAAAGGGAATTAATAGAAGGGGTGTGAAATAGAATATTGGATATAAATAATAAATAACATAAATACCACTATTATATTTCAGTTGGATTATAAGTATATATATATGTATCCTTAAACTATGTTTTTTTAAGTTTTGATATTGGTTATTTTCTACTGATTTAATTACGAGTTTTGATTTCTATGCCAATTATTTAAGTCATTTAAAGAAGAATAGAATAGTATAATTATTATTCAGTCTAATAATTTAATAAAATCGTAAGAAATGTATTTTTGTTTCTAATGAGATGGTCCCTAGAAGCAAATTGTAGATGTGGTCCCATTACGGGATTGGGACATCAAAAAGGAAAATGGGGCAATCGGAAAATTGTGTAGAAATGTATCGTCCTGAAAACAATTTACTCAAATCAGCTATGAGTAATTCAATTAATTTAATTCTCTCATTTCTATCATAAGGAAAAACATTTCCTTATCAAAAAAAAAAGACTATTGTTAAAAAGCTGAATTGTTAACAATTAATGAAATAAAATAAATTACATTGCTAAAGTTCCAGTTGATTGAAATTTTACATGTATAACTTAAAATTCGTGCAAAATGAAGATAGGATGCATTTAAAATAGTTCTAGGTTCAAATGCAGCCTAAATATTTTCTATAAGTGTAAAATTTTCTATGAAAAATGTTAGCGGACAGACTGAATCATTTCTATTTTTTCATTCGGGTGAACAGAAATTCAGATGATGTTTCAAATGGTGAAACCGAATGGGTTTGATACTGAATCTCCAATTAAAGATATTGAATAATTACTGGATTCAATTGTTTTTGCCACTGACTCGAACTTTAATGTTGAAAATATATGATATCATTTAAGCCGGATGTTTCAAATTATCAAAGGGTTCTACATTTTCGATCATATGAGAATAAATTATATAATATTAGTTGCTAAAATATAAGTTACATAATAATATTTTTTCTTATATGAACGACCGTTGATAATTTGAAACTTGTCCTACAATACTTTTGTATCAACTAATAATTTCTCTTAATTTCTATTACTTTCAATTCTAAAAATTCTAAACATTTGAGTTTAATTATTCACAAAATAGAAAATATTCTATATAATTTAATTTATCTATTCTTCATTATTTGTGACTAATATGGAATTGATTAAAAATTATATTTATTATAAGTTTATTTAATTAAAACAGTCTAGCTACAATATAAAATACTATAATAAGGCTTACAAAGATATTATATAATTGTATATAATAGGTTTTTTGGCGGTTTATATCGAGTTATTATTGAGCACTTTTAAATTTTCTTATCAAGATATTGTCTAATTATTAAATTATTTATTTAAAAACGTATATGAGGAAAGGGGTACCATAAACAAAGTCAAACACAGCTACCGATATTCGGAGGCGATGCTCATGGAAGAAGAAAAGCTACTGAAAGGAAGAGGTCATAATAAATGAAGCCTACAAGCCAACCTAACACAAAATATAAGACCTCGTAGTTGAAGAGCATAACCCTAGCGCTATCCTCTAAAACTGCAAGTAGCGTTAAAAACCTTAAATTGTGGAATAAAAATACATAATCCAATTTACAACAGTTCAAAGTTCAAGGACACCACCCCCCTTCTCTTCCATTCACCACAGACAGTTTCAGGATAGAGCCCCTGTGATTCAACATATGAGAAACAATATAGTTCACTATTAGCTAATATTTATACAAATTTATATATAATATATTTACAACAGCATATACAAAGAATAAGGTCTCTTGCTTATGATTTCATCATAATTAAAATCATTAATATTAGTTGATGCATTATAACAATAAAAATATATCTTAAAATCCAACATGGGATTTAATTTAAAAAATGTAATAATGACGTCAATGAGCGACTGAGAGTATCTGCAGATTCTTAACATTAGTCTAAATATTCTTTTAAAACTATATTAGTTCTGCGACCATAATAGGTTCTCCTCTCTCGTTGGTCCTGAAATTTGGTTCCAGTTCCCTAGGTTCATTGGGTAAAGGTCTGGACGCAATATCCGAAGACTGTAACTCTTGTGAAGCCTGGAAAGTAGACCCAGTGAATTCTAGTCCGTCCATCATACGATTCAGACCAGTACGAGGAGTTTGAACACCCGGGACTTTCGGTCCGCCATTTGCATTAGGTAGGTCCCCGCCCCTTCGAAGATGCTCCAAAGTGGAGTAATAGTCATAGTTAACCCCTTCTTCTGCGGCAAGGTTTCGTAGTTGCATGGAGCGAATGGTTCCACCGTGGCTCTTGGCTATCGTGGCATAGGCATTGCTATCTCCGTCAGCATGATGGCCTCCATCAGGTCTCCAGTCTGGATCCATTGATATACCGGCTCCGTGAGATGAGAATTCGCTCATGACTCCTGAAGGAACCGTTGGGTCAAATTCACTCATGACATGCATGGACAGCTCTTGTTCTTCGTATCTCTTCAGTTGCTGTTCTAACCACAGTGGATTTTCCGTCTTGTTTAGCCCGATGTCATCCTCTATGCCTCTCTTCACTAGATTTTCCGTTGACTTAGCAATTGGAGTCATGGCCCAGTATCTGGAATGAAAAGAACTAAATTATGCTAGTATCACTAGCTTTCCAAAAACCTAATAACTTACGAAGAGCATTTATTTATAGGTAATACGTTTACAGAATTAAAAGTTCATTATTCCTGTCATGGTGATGATTATAAATCATTCTATTCGAAAGCTTGAAACATGAAAAAACTATGAACGTTGAGTTGAAAAAACCTTCAACGTTGAGCTTAAAAAACCTCTTGATACTACGAATAAAAGTTAACCGATCATGACGAGTTGAATTGATATTCATATATTAATATTAAAGCTTCATCCAATTCTGAATAATGAACTTCGCAGGTGTATTTCAAATATTTTAATAGATATAGAGAAATAGATAATTAATTACCTCAGACAGCAACAAACGACGCAGAAGCTCACTGATCCGATGAAAAGCACAACAAGTAGTGCGATAAGTCCGGCAAGTCTCACATCAATAACAGTAGGAGTGGTTGTCTGAAGAGCAGGATAGACATTGTGAACTTTGAAGTTTTGACCAGGAGCTGTGAGTTTGTCATAACCAGTGTCCATTGACCTGAGTACTCTATCAACAGGCATAACATGTCCAGTAGAATTGACAACATGGACTAGCAAGTCAGTCCAAGAAGTATCCACAGTATTGTCATCTTTGGTGTGGTATCTTATTTCATCGATGACAGCGTTACCTGAAGAGACTTTGGACAATGCTTCTGCAATCTCATCCTGCAGTGGAATAACTTCCATTGGAGGTTGAAGAAGCACTACCCGTACCAATTCATCACCATTCCACACCCAGACGTGGACACTAGTCTTTGCCACTCTGTTCGGTGGGGCCATTTCCCTAGCTTCAATATCAAGTCTGAACCGATGTTCTTTGTATTGAGTCATTAAAACGTCTGTAACAAGCCGACCACTGCTCTCAACTTTGAATGGTGCTGGAACTAGGGCTCCAATACTCTTACTAGATCCTGGTTTGTAGAGGTTAGCCCTAGTTATGGAGTAGATTAAGGATCCGTTGATGCCGAAGTCCCCGTCAAAAGCCTGGACAGTTCGAACTAGCTCGTCTATCTCAGCTGAGGCGGACACGCCAGCATAATATTCCTTCTTGGGGAAGACTGGTGGGGAATCATTCTCGTCGGTTACAGCGATGTTGACATGGGCGAGGGACTTTAAAGAGTGGTTGTCCGATGCTTCTTCTATAGCCTTCAAAGCAGCTTCTTCCACCGGTTGGAGCAGAGTGGGGGAATTCGTAGCAATCACTTTGAGATTGTAATCACTCTGCTCCTCTCTGAAAGGGTATACCAATTGATTAACAATGTAAATACCAGACACTTACAGTACTGGGAAAGCGTGTATTAATATAGCCCATGAACCTATGTCACTATTAGAAATTTCTTCCCGACTAAAACGATATTCCTTTTACACATTATCCTTGGTTTCGTATATTTCAACCAATATTCAATCTCATATTCTTTTTAAATAAAATTTAAAAATTCTTTAAAAGCCTCATCACTTTACCTGTCCAATGACACAGAGCTGTAAATGAATCCGTACACCTTGTCCACATAGAAGCTAGAGTTAGCTTCGTTTGTCTTCAGGAGGTGGTAGTAAATTTGGGCGTTAGAATCGGCATCGGAATCAACTGCGGTCACGCGGCCTGTTTGGAATAATCATACTGGTAAAAAAACATTTCTATTTAAAAAAAAACTGTACGTATAGAAATCGAAAATGTTTGTTTTTTACTATTAGATATGATTTTGAACAGTTATTTATAGCTAGTTAAAATTTTAATCAAGAAGGTAGATATATTATTTTCTTTAGCTTATGTACTTAACAGTAGATAATTTTTTTTAAACTAATCTAAGGTTTAAAAAGGTGAGAAAATATAAAGAAAATAAGTGTAAAATATTCGATTCCCTCAAATATTCCTAAAACTCACCAATTTTGGTATGGGGATCTTTGTTCTCTCCAATGGTGAAGCTGTAGGTGGCCATTTTCCGTTCACCATGCAGTGGTGATGCATTGGTGAACTGAGGAAGGTGATCATCCTCATCCTTCACCAAAATGGTGAGCACACGGAGAGTTTCGTAGGAGATTGGGGAGCCAGCATCTTTTGCAACCAGAACCAGCTGCAAATAGGATATCGCGATATGAATTAGAAATATTTAGAGTAAATTAGTTGATAAAAAACGAAATATGATGGAAAAATATTGTCTTTTTAAACAAAACAAAAGAATACCTAAACCAGTAATAAAAAATATTATTCAGAAATAAATAATTATTTTGGTCATAAATGAATATATTTTTATTAATATTTTTCTTTATATACAGCTAAATGTGATTTTTCATAAACAAATATTTTTATAAAGATATTTAAGTTTGAAATATGTTTGGTTTTATGAAGATAAAAAGAGCTAGTTAGTAGAACTTCAACATAATAATTATGTAACATGCCAAACTACCAATTGTATAAAAGTAATGTATTTTCACAACCCAAGCCCTACAGCATATGTTTTTATTTTCTATTTGTTGATATAATTTTGATACATTCAGCCAGGTAGCTAGGTAGGTTATATATTTTGAGATTGATTGATTCTACTTCGACTTTTTCAGCTGCTTGTTTTTCGTTACTATATTAACAAAAGACACATAATAAGCAATAAATCTCTCCTCACCTCATATTTACTAATCTCCTCCCTATCCAGACTCCTCTTAGTTAGGAGTTTACCGGTGGAGGAGTCGATGGAGAACTCCTCCGTCTCCTGCACGTTTGCATCCCCCACTCGGAGGTGGTAGTGGACCAACCCATTGGGGCCTATGTCCTCGTCAGTAGCAACGACCTGAACCACTTCAGTCACTGCAGGACCATTCTGAGGAAAAAAAAATTGAAGAAAAATTTTAGTGTCAATTTTTTTCCAGTCTCTATTTTCAAAATATTTTGGGTTGAAAGGATCAAGTTTTTCCAATAAAAACAAGAGAAAAAAAAATAATCATAAATTACATTTTCTTATGTAGCTAAAAATACAATATAACATAAGAAATTGTTTACAATTAAAACCTATTGATTTAAGATTCAATAGCAATATTTTTTAGAATTTCTTCCACAAAATTACTGTCTATAAACGAATCAAATTGTATATCCTCGTACCTCTGGCACTTGAATGGTGATATTAGCTTTATCTGGTGAGATGTAGCGAGGCTTGTGTTGATTCTGAGGCAACAGATTGACTCTGACAGTTGCCTTACCAGATGATCTACCAGTACCATTTCTGTCAGTTGCCACCACACTAAAGGTGTGGAAGTCAACAGGTGGCACAGTAGAGGATTTCTGCTGACGGACTAAAGGTTTGGCAGGATAGAGAATGCCAGAGGATCGGTCCAGGCGGAAGTTATCTGTTGATGAATGACGTGATAGGTACATTAAACAGATTTAATAAGTAAGGTAGGGTAAGATACAAACTGTCGGACGGTTCCACATCTTCGGTCATATAAGAAAAGAAATATAAAATAATTGTTATTTATCTTCTAATTTAGCAAATTGGTATCCATAATACATGTACCTAGGTATCATGGATACCAATAAAAGTAAAATAATCATTATTATATATAATTTTATTGCATGATTGAAGATGAGAAGCTGTCCAATAATTTGTAAATTTACCTACCATTATAAAATGTACTTCTATAAACTTAAAGAGGAATTAAACAATGTTTTCAAGACCGCATTCTCCTACCTTGTTCCTCCACAATCTCATATCCCCCACCTTGTTCCTCCACAATCTCATATCCCCCACCTTGTTCCTCCACAATCTTATATCCCCACCTTGTTCCTCCACAATCTCATATCCCTCACCTTGTTCCTCCACAGTCTCATATCCCTCACCTTGTTCCTCCACAATCTCATAAGCAATGAGAGCATTCTCCCCCAAGTCTTCATCAATGGCTGTCAGTTGGAGAATCGGAGCGGGGGGTATTAGCGGTAAGTTCTCCACCACAGAAGCGGTATACTCCGTCAGGCTGAAGACAGGGGCATGATCGTTGATGTCCTCTATAGTGATGGAGAGGGGGACACTGGCCTGTCTCTTGGTGTCCCCTGGGGGTGCATCATCAGTAGCCACTACCCTCAGGTTAATGTTGTCCTGACTTTCTCTGTCTAATATTGGAGCAGTACCGGCAACAGTCACTACTCCTTCTGTAGATATACTGAAGTAAGGAGAGCCTGAACCTGAAAGAAAACCGTTACAATAAGGTAATCTTCATAGTTTAAAGGTCCCCTCCAAGCAAATTTTTTTATTGCTTAAATCAACGAGGCTAATGTTTATTATTATTTTACTGCAAACCCCATCAAATTTGATAGCATATTTTAGATTTTATATGCTTTTAAATATCTTTATAATCCAAACTCTACAAAACCTACTTTACTTCCGACTTTCTAATTTTCAGTCTGAAGAAGAAGAATGTACACCATTTGTTTTGATTGTCAACTAGGTATTTGGTTTAATAAATATATTTATTATTCGTTTAAAGGTTTAAATTTGGATAAACTTATTATAGAAACGTTTATATACTTTTAGAAACAATTAATATCTTAAAAGAAGGCCAAAAACGCATTGTTTGTTTAAAAATCTAAATTTGAAATCAAAACAAAGAGTGTACAATCTTCTTTCTCAGGGTCAGGTTGGAGATTCGCTCGATTGTTGCTCACAGAGTATTAAAATACTTTAAAAGCAAATAATTAAATATATACTGAACCGAATTGTATGCGGTTTGCGGGATAATGATCGTAAACCTTAGTTCTATAATATTATGTAATAAACTCATTTTTTCCCGGAGCCTGGAGAGGACCTTTAAGATAAGCTAGTTACTTAACTACGGTCTCTATCTAGATACATTTTACTAATTTCTAATCATTACTCAACTATAAAATTGGCAGGCCAGGTAGAAATATAGGGTGTTCAATAATAAAGTTACGCATATTTCACAGTGTATTAAGATAACGGCGACATTGTACTGTTTTGATCTATCTGTAGAATGATCATAAATGAAGAATGAGATCTAAGGCATGAAAAAAAATTGATATTTTTAATATATTCTCCATTTGCATCAAAAACTTTCTGAAGACGTTTGAAAAATAAAAAACAAGAGGCACGAACGATTTTTTGTGGATTTTCCCCACATTTTGAAGTTAATTTTCTTCTTCAAAGCTTCCAAATTACGTAAAAAATTGGACTGTAAGATTGACCACAAAATGTAGTTCAAAAGATTCAAGGCTTCTGATAGCGGAGGCCATTCTTCTTGCGAAATGAATCTTGGATCATTAGATGCCATCAAGTTCTCAAGTCTTCTTTTGCCCGATGCGTCTCTAAGGAAGGATCATTTTACTTATTTGAAGCAATGTTTCCTCGATAAAGAGGATACTATAACATCCTCTGTTAATTTTGAGCCCTTCATCAATGTACTTTTTCCAGTTTGTTTGATTAACAGCCAAATTGATAACAAGTTATCAGTCAAGATTCAATGTGTAAAGACTTTGACCAAAACCAGTATTTTGAGGAGTGTACTTAATTGATACACATCAAATTTCTTCTTATCACCGATAGCAATGTTGAGTAGTGTGACCTTGCTTCATTTTCCCAATCGTCTCCAGAAATTTATTGATACAAATGGAGGATATAAACATAAATCTAAATTTATTCTATTCCTCAGATTACATTTTTCAGTTATAAACATTCAATATTTATTGTAGGTAGCTACATTCTTTTTTTAAATATATATACAGTGAAATCTGTGAAACGTTGAATTTTGAACACCCTAAACCTACAGGACACTGTACCATGTAACAATAATTTTACCTACAGGACACTGTACTATGTACCAATGTGACTACTCACCAGTCAGTGAGTACGTAACTCTCCCCATAACTCCCTTGTCCTTATCACTCGCTGATACTTTGGTAACTACTGTGCCTGCTTCTGAGTGTTCGGAAACTGAGGCTTCGTACATGTCCTCCATGAAAACAGGGGCTTCGTCATTGAGGTTCGTGAGCTGAGATAAAAAGAATAGGAAGAAAACATATAAGTTAGAAACAGCTACATAGCTTTCTAAATATCTAAATTCAGAAAGTAGGAATGAATCTAGGAATTGATTTTCTAAGTAGTAGAAATGTGTCGAAGGTATTCTAAACACTAGGAATGGGACTAATTCCTAACACTAGGAATGGGTCTATTTCCAAATACTAGGAATGGGTCTAATTCCTAACACTAGGAATGGCTCTATTTCCAAATACTAGGAATGGGTCTAATTCCTAACACTAGGAATTGGTCTAATTCCAAATACTAGGAATAGGTCTAATTCCTAATACTAGGAATGGCTCTAATTCCAAACACTAGGAATGGGTTTAATTCCTAACACTAGGAATGGGTCTAATTCCTAACACTAGGAATGGGTCTAATTCCTAACACTAGGAATGGGTTTAATTCCTAACACTAGGAATGGGTCTAATTCCTAACACTAGGAATGGGTCTAATTCCTAACACTAGGAATGGGTCTAATTGCTATCACTAGGAATGGGTTCCTCACCTCAACAATAAAGGTAGCTGTGCTGGTCAAGCGGGGCAACCCAGTGTCCCAGACCACGGCCCTGTACACCAATTGCTCCATGGTCTCATAGTCCAACCTACTGGACACGGTCACTACCCCACTAACCCCATCAATGGATAGGGGGGAGGGGGATTCAACCCCCAATGGAGGCTCCCAGTCAAGCCTGTACCCCCCAATGTTGGAGTCAGGATCAGTGGCTTGGAGACTAGTCACCACGGTGCCCATAGGGAGTTCTTCGTGGACGGAGAGGCGGATTTCGGGGGACTGTGGACTCCAAGGTTGGGGGAACATTGGGGGGAAGTCGTTAACGTCCAGGAGGGTTATAACGAGGGCCCCTTCACCCGTCTGGGGTAGGTCTGCTGACGTGTCCGTAACTCTGATAGCTGCAATGAGAGAAAAAAAACTTTAAAGGATTCTAAAAAGTACATTAAATAATCAGTTTACTGAGCAAATAATTGATGGTTGTTTTAATGAAATGAAATAAAGAAAAATGTATTAACAAATTGAATTTGAATAACTTTTGTTTTCTTTCAAAAATGATCCGACATAAAAATAAATTTTGTGTTAGCTCATGTGCTGGAAAATAAAAAATATTGAATACAACTCAATTAAATAAATTTAAAATACTATTTTTTAATCATAAAGTAAATATTTTTCATTTTTTTAAATTAAAATGGATATAGCATAATAAACGATTAAATACTTTTCAAATATGTTAAATTGCAGTTAGCTACCATATATGTAATTATAATTCTTAATAATTTTATGAGTTAAGCACCCACCTAGAGTTATTTCAGTGAAAATTTCCCTATTTAGGGGTGCTGAGACAAACACCTCCCCAGTCTGGGGGCTGATGCTGAACACATTCCCCAGGGCGCTGAGGATGTCCTCCCCAACGGGTTGACCATCATCATCAACAGCTGCAGTGACTGAGGAAATGTCGTACCTGAGGAGAGTAGGGTTAATTAGTAGTTAATATATCTTAAGGACCGTACACACGTAGGGTTTTTTAAGTCTTTCCACCAGACTTTTTTCTAAGCTCCTCCTACTTTTTCCACAAGATTATAAGAAAAAACGATATAATTATTATTTATTCCAGTTGGTATCTATGATACATGCTGGTATCATGGATACCAACTAAAATAAATAATAATTTTATAGTTTTTTCTTATATTCTCGTGGAAAACGTAGGAAGAGCTTACTAAAAAGTTTGGTGGAAAGACTTAAAAAACTCTACGTGTGTACGGCCTTTAAGTTCCTCCAACTGAACATAATATTAATATGCCTTTGTTTAAACTGATAAATTATGGTGGGGCCATACTAGACTTAAATGGGTCCTCAATGAATTTTCTATGGTCGGCCCCACCACTACTTTATTTCTATGTAAAATGTGTATGCAGAAATTAAGAAAATTAAATTCAGAAATTGTTTCATTATCTCTCTCTATCATAACATAGATTACTGTAAATTTCGTTAAACAGTAAGTGTAATTTATTAAGGGCAGCACAAGGGAAACGACGAAATAAAAGGTTGTACAATTTTTCGCCGTTTCACTTGCGCTGCACTTCATACATTTAGTAAAAATTGTCAAGTTAATATAAATCATTTAATGTGAGCTACTTACATGAGTCCCTCAACACCCGTGACATCAGGATCCACAGCTATGACCTCGTGAATACGCTGTCCCACTGGAGCATCTTCCCGCACCTGCGCCCTTTGGATGAGGGGCGTGAGTGTGGGTCTCTTGTCGTTGTTATTAACCACTGAGAGGGACACAGTGCCAGTGGAGACTCTTTGGGGCTTGCCACCGTCAATACCAAGAACCTACGGGTGAAATAACTTAGATAAGCCATGTAATTTGAATGACCGGTGCTTTTTCTGGAACGCTGCATAAAGATTCCATCATATATTTCAGTTGGTATATGTTGACGGAGAAATAAATGGCAAGTAAACTACTAGTCTGATCTCTAAAGATTAAACAGAATCAGAGATATTGATGGTTTTTTGAAATACATTTACAGATTCACTCTAAAACCAATCAGTATAATTTTCCTTACCTCAATAGAGTAGGTATCTCTAGTGTCATAATCCAAAACCTTAGCGACAGTCATGATACCAGTATCAGCGTCTAGAACGAAATCTTTGAAGGCTCCCTTTTGGATCTTATACTTCACTATAGCATTCACTCCAACGTCTCCATCAGAAGCTGCTACTTGTATCACCGGACTACCTATAATAGCAGTTTCTTGTACAGCAGCAAGGTAGATATTCTTGGTGAAGAGTGGGCTGTGGTTATTGGCATCTTGGACTGCAATGTGTACTTCAGTCAGGTCGGTGAAAACACCGTCCGAAGCTTCGACACTGAGTTTGATCTTATCAGAGGGCAGGTCTGAAATATCTAAACCATTTTTAGGATTCCTCAGAGTGATGCGTCCTGTATTGGGGTTGATGACGAAAAGTTGGTCAGGATCGCCATCTACAATTGAGTACTGTAGTTTGGAAATATCGTCCCTGTCGATGGCTTTGACGATGAGAGGTGGATCGAAGTCTTCAGTTTTCTCCTGTATGATTACATTGTAGCTTTCTCTCACGAACATTGGGCTGTTATCATTGACATCTTCCAGTGTTACTTTCACGGGAACGTCTCGACTCTTGGCATTTTCGGAACCGTCCGAATCCATTGCCTGGAGAAAGTAAGGATTGGTTAAATTAATGATCAAAATCATTAGTAAACTGATATAAAATTGAATGAATAGCATAAAATTACTCAGTTAATTAATGAAGTTAAAGATTATATAATCATTAATCTGAACTAATTGAATCTATAAATTCAAAATATGTCAATACTCACTTGGAGCGACAAGTAGTAAGTTTTTCTGGCCTCGTAGTCCAAGCAAGTGGGCCCTCCTTCTTCGGGACAACCCACAACAGTGATGACTCCACTACGGGGATCAACGGAGAATTTTTCTGCCCCGTTACCAGAAAGACTGAAAATCACTCCTGAAATAAGGGATACAGAATATCATTAGGGGGGTCTGACGATACGGAATATCATTAGGGGGGTCTGACGATACGGAATATCATTAGGGGGGTCTGACGATACGGAATATCATTAGGGGAGAATGACGATACGGAATATCATTAGGGGGGAATGACGATACGGAATATCATTAGGGGGGTATGACGATATGGAATATCATTATGGGGGTATGACGATATGGAATATCATTAGGGGGGTATGACGATATGGAATATCATTATGGGGGTATGACGATACGGAATATCATTAGGGGGGTATGACGATACGGAATATCATTAGGGGGGTATGACGATACGGAATATTATTAGGGGGGTATGACGATACGGAATATCATTAGGGGAGTCTGACGATACGGAATATCATTAGGGGGGTCTGACGATACGGAATATCATTAGGGGGGTATGACGATACGGAATATCATTAGGGGGTATGACGATACGGAATATCATTAGAGGGGTATGACGATACGGAATATCATTAGGGGGGTATGACGATATGGAATATCATTAGGGGGGTATGACGATACGGAATATCATTAGGGGGGAATGACGATACGGAATATCATTAGGGGGTATGACGATAGGGAATATCATTAGGGGGCTATGACGATACGGAATATCATTAGAGGGGTATGACGATACGGAATATCATTAGGGGGTATGACGATACGGAATATCATTAGGGGGGTATGACGATACGGAATATCATTAGGGGGGTATGACGATACGGAATATCATTAGGGGGGTATGACGATACGGAATATCATTAGGGGGGAATGACGATACGGAATATCATTAGGGGGGTATGACGATACGGAATATCATTACGGGGGTCTGACGATACGGAATATCATTAGGATTATAGTTAGGGGGGTTTGATGTCAGCTTTAACCACTCAGGTTCCTTTCACTATCGTCAAAGCGAAAATGAATAAAAGGGACCTCGAAGAAGCAGTTAGAAAAGAAAGTGGCTCCATGATTGTATTCGAATGATATGCAGTATTAGAGTTTTTTAAATTTTGATAAAACAACGACAACTGTAAATGTGTTTCAAATAAATTTACAATATTTGGACATTTCTATGTTCATGAAAAGTTGAACAACATCAATTAAAACCTCAGAAGATTTTGTAAGACATCACAGAGTAGGAATAAAAAAAATTTGATAGCTTTAACATACTTTAGATGTAATTTGTTTTAGAAGTAGGTAACATATTTTAGAAATATCATATATATATTTTTTTTTAGAAATACCAGATTTTGAAAATACCAATTTTCTAATACATATATTTGATTCGAATTCAACTGAATGATAACCAAAAACAAGGATAAATAAGCGCTCTAGTTTTTACATTTGAAAACAAAATAGCTAACTGATGTCACAAATAACATGGCGCTAACTGTGTGCATTGACTATCATTTTTGAGAGTAATGTATCACCTTGAGTGCCTAGTTTCCCCTCATCTCTATCAGTTGCTGATATGCTGATAACAATAGCACCAGCATCAGCTGCTTCTGAGACACTCGCCGTGTAGGCATCCTGGGGATGGATGGAAAAGATTATAAGGTGTGGGGTAGCTAATTATATATAATTCGAAAATGATTTTCCGAGGTTAAACAAATTCATATGCAATAAAGTAAAAATGGAGTTATTTTAAGCGTCACATTTTTTTCAGAATGCATTTTCATTAGTTAATTTAATTTTCATTTAAATTTTTTATTTACATTATTTTATCGGCTATTTATATATATATATATATTGTTATTTATATTTGCAATTAACATTATTATTTACATTCATTATTTATTTACAAACTAACGCTTAAACTAACCTGTTGAAAAACGGGAGCATTGTCGTTAACGTCAGTAACAGACACCACAACTGTTGCCGTTGACGACAGCTTCTCCTTCGTTAGCGTCTCTGTAGCCACCACCAAAAGAATGAACTTCTTCTCGCTTGGGTTCTCGTAGTCGAGGGGCCCTTTGGCCACTCGGAGACTCACTGAGGAGGAGCCGGAGGCGAGGGGCGGCTCAACGGAGAACTTACCGGAGGAGTCAACGAGGGAGAGGGCGAACTGGGAGTTGGAGCCCTGGATGAAGAGATTTATAATACACTAGGTTAAAGAAAAATGAAAATTAATTATATAATCGAACCGAGGCATAAATAGAGAGAAAATATAGTAATTATTACCGTTTTCCTATTAATATTCAATATTATTACTTCAAATTATAAATATAATGCATAAAAAAATAGTCTATTTTCGATCTGTAATTAGCTAAGCAAAATCAACAAAAAAGCAGCATAAAAAAACGCCTATTTACTATGCTGTGACATGGGAAAAACGACCGTATAAAAGAAGCACAATAATCTTGAAATGAATCACTACAGTCTAACTCCCTTATAGTGAATGTATTAGGGTATAGCTACCCCGTATAGTGAACAAATTTTCTTTAGTCTGTCATAAAATAACCTTTCGTTTTTTTTTAACTGATGGTAGGTAATTCAACGCATACTAAAGAAAACTCATTCACTATAGAGGAGTTCACTATAAAGGATTTCACTATAGAGGAGTTCACTATAGAAGAGTTCACTATAGAGGAGTTCACTATAAATTAGTTCACTATAAAGTAGTTCACTATAGAGGAGTTCACTATAGAGGAGTTCACTATAGAGGAGTTCACTATAGAGGAGTTCACAATAGAAGAGTTCACTATAAAGGAGTTCACTATAGAGGAGTTCACTATAGAGGAGTTCACTATAGAGGAGTTCACTATAGAGGAGTTCACAATAGAAGAGTTCACTATAGAGGAGTTCACTATAGAGGAGTTCACTATAAAGGAGTTCACTATAGAGGAGTTCACTATAGAGGAGTTCACAATAGAAGAGTTCACTATAGAGGAGTTCATTATAGAGGAGTTCACTATAAAGGATTTCACTATAGAGGAGTTCACTATAGAGGAGTTCACTATAGAGGAGTTCACTATAGAGGAGTTCACTATAGAGGAGTTCACTATAGAAGAGTTCACTATAGAGGAGTTCACTATAGAGGAGTTCACTATAGAGGAGTTCACTATAGAATAGTTCACAATAGAAGAGTTCACTATAGAGGAGTTCACAATAGAAGAGTTCACTATAGAGGAGTTCACTATAGAATAGTTCACAATAGAAGAGTTCACTATAGAGGAGTTCACAATAGAAGAGTTCACTATAGAGGAGTTCACAATAGAAGAGTTCACTATAGAGGAGTTCACTATAGAGGAGTTCACTATAGAGGAGTTCACTATAGAATAGTTCACAATAGAAGAGTTCACTATAGAGGAGTTCACAATAGAAGAGTTCACTATAGAGGAGTTCACTATAGAATAGTTCACAATAGAAGAGTTCACTATAGAGGAGTTCACAATAGAAGAGTTCACTATAGAGGAGTTCACAATAGAGGATTTCACTATAGAGGAGTTCACTATAGAGGAGTTCACTATAGAGGAGTTCACTATAGAAGAGTTCACTATAGAGGAGTTCACAATAGAAGAGTTCACTATAGAGGAGTTCACAATAGAGGATTTCACTATATTTACTCAATTTTAGCGCATTGTTCTCACCACATCAGTATCTTGCACCACAATATCTAGCTGAGCCAGAGGAGTACCATCAGGTACATTTTCAGGTACTGATGTACGGTACTCCCTTTGGTTGAAGTGGGGTGCCTCGTCATTCACGTCCCTGATGGTGACCGTAATCATCGACTCGGCAGAACTGTCCGGCTCTGACGCGACCGTGCCATCGGTGTTAACTTCCGTGGCCTGCGAAGTCGTTGACATTTTAATAATAAATGGATAATACATATAGAGAAAAGATAATTTTTTATATTTTTTCTTTCTCAAGCACTTATGTATGATATACTTTTAAGAGCCTTATTGGTTTATTCCTGGGACATAAAGGATCCCAGGAATAAAACCTTCTTGCCTGGGTATACAACATTTTAAAACTCAAACGATAAAATATTTTTGTATTCCCAGTCAATAAATGTTAATTATGATAGCCAATGTTAAAAGCAAGATCCGACATAAGTCTGACCTTACCTTGACCATAAGTTTGACCTTTGACCACTAGTCTGACCTTACCTTGACCACTAGTCTGACCTTACCTTGACCATTAGTCTGACCTTACCTTGTAACCATGACCATTAGTCTGACCTTACCTTGCCCATACGTCTGACCATACCTTGACCAAAAGTTTGACTTTTGACCACTAGTCTGACCTTACCTTGACCATTAGTCTGACCACCCCATCCCCAGCGGTCAAAGCCTCTCGGTCAAGTGGTTTTGCAGTCCGTAAAACTCCGGAGTGAGTTTCGATGATGAAAAACTCGTGAGGATCTATAATAGAGAAATGAATGCACTTTAGAAAGAATTTTGTAAAAATGTATGCATTATTTAAAGAGAAAATAGTAGCTACGAATTAAAGAAAAAATATCTTCACTGTAGTTACCATAAAAATTTCACAGTACCTAGCATAGTTTAATAAAATTTCACAGTACCTAGCATAGTTTAATAAAATTTCACAGTACCTAACATAGTTTAATAAAATTTCACAGTACCTAGCATAGTTTTATAAAATTTCATAGTACCTAGCATAGTTTAATAAAATTTCACAGTACCTAACATAGTTTAATAAAATTTCACAGTACCTAGCATAGTTTAATAAAATTTCATAGTACCTAGCATAGTTTAATAAAATTTCATAGTACCTAGCATACTTTAATAAAATTTCACAGTACCTAGCATAGTTCAATAAAATTTCATAGTACCGTAAAAATTTATATATAATCGAAAATGAAAAGACTTCCCTGCTTATTTACACATAATTTATTTTAGTGTAAGAAAACATTTTCAAGGAAATAAAATTTATGAATTAAAACCCAGATTTTCAACTCAATTGTATTTTGTATGATTCGATAGAAGAATTTTAGGTAAAATAACCTCCAATCTTTGCAAGTGAAGGGTAAAAACAATTTTCAAAGGTTAAGACTAAAGTGACTAGTGAAGGATTAATAATCAAATAGTTATAATAAAATACTCTCCATATAATCTTAATCAATATGTTACAAATTACAATGGAGGTCTATTTCACATGGGGCGTTATTTTCATCAAAATTGCAGTATAAAAACGCCCTATCTAGGAGCACATACAAAACACATACGTTGATTCTGTCGTAGCGTTTTTTCAAGTACCCTTTTCATTACTGCGGCATGAGATAAACGCCCGTTTGAATGGGGCTTTAAGCTCATTCTATACTAGCAGATAAAATGCCGCGTTTTCACTGCCCAGTCTACGCCTCTTGGAAGGCGGTAGAAACGCTTGTATAGACTGCAAATTTGTTTTCTATTCATTTAACCATGATTTATTGAAGAGGCGTTAACTGGGCGGTTAAAACACAGCATTTAATCTGCTAGAATAGAATATGCTTTAGAAGGTTACAAATATATTCTCACTATCAATCAGGGTGTACATGACGTCACGTGGGTTGCCAACATCGTCATCTTTGGCCTGGACTTTCATAACCTGGGAGCCAATGGGAGCATCCTCCATTATTACCCCAGTGAGGGACCCAAAGAATTCTGGGGGTCTGTTCTGAACGTCCGACACCTTCAACATCACCGGCACAGTTGAAGACAGTTCTCCATCCTAAAAAAAAAAATTATAAGAAGTATTAAATTTTTTTTTCGTGTATAGAATTAATTTATTTCAATGTTAATAAGTCAATCCATATTGTAAAACAATAATGAATTATAATTTTAACTTATTGAAAAATTCGATTACAAATACCAATTTCTATTAGTTAATTAAATAAAATAATAAAAATACAACATAGATAGCATTAAAAAATAAAAAATAGAAGACCTACTTAATTTTTAGGAATTTTCTTTCAATCACTACGACCACTTTAAGCCCAAATCCAGACGATACGTTTTTTAATCGCGCGTTCATGAGCGTGTAGCCTAGTACAGAGGGTTTCAAGAAAAATCGTGAAACTTGCGTTTTCTGGGCGCTTGAGACGAAACTCTCGTTTAAATATGAATACATGTATTGAACCTCTAATAACTCGAAACACGCGTTTAACGTGCATTAAAAAAACGCCCAGTCTGTACGGATTCGAGACCTATTTCAAACGGGGCGTTTTTTTCATGCTACAGCTATAAAAATGCAACATGGAAAACCGCCCAATATAATCGGACGGGTCCTAAAAAGCATACTCACATCAGCCTAGCGCAATATACTCACATCAGCCTGTATTTGGAAGGAATAGTCCCGCTGACGTGCGAAGGATAAGGGTGACATCAAAATGACGTTACCGATGAACTCTGTAGCGGTGCGTACAGTAGACTCGATGCTGAATACCGAACACGAGTTATCGTCAGCAAACTGAAGAAAAAGAAAAGATTTAAAAAATGGAGTAAGCGATCAATAAAGTAACCTAATGAGACGATGTTGAAATAATTCGTAAATTCAATTTTCTGATGAATAAGTAGAAATAATTAATATAATTTCAATCTGTGTAATTATGTAGCACTTTGAATTTAAAGAATACTGATTCAAAATATATCAAATATTCCTACTTCAAATGATAATTCTTACATTGACAGCCATATTTGATTTCAACTAGCAATCATTAGGTATTTACAACTGTTATTAAATTAAATAAATACTGCATATTCTAAAATCGAATAGTATTTGCATTGACTGTAAATAGATATTGTATGAATGTTCTTCACCGTTAGAGTTGATCCCTAGTGGAATATTATTTGTATTGACTGTAAATAGATATTGTATGAATGTTCTTCACCGTAAGAGTTCATCTCTAGTGGAATATTATTTGTATTGACTGTAAATAGATATTGTATGAATGTTCTTCACCGTAAGAATTCATCCCTAATGGAATATTATTTGTATCTTCTTAGAGTGGCTAATTACTTTGCCATTATTGACCCTTTTCTTCAAATTTAATATCCCTAACATTTGGTAGAGTTTATATAACTTACAGACGGTATACAGTTGACAGAGATAGCCTGTCCGACCTGATCCACATCCGTCACTCTGATGTTTGACAGGACTGTTGAGCCTGGTGGTGAGTCTTCATTCACAGTTGAGGTGTAGTCCACCTGGAATATTATTTGTATTGACTGTTAATAGATATTGTTAAAAAACATAATTCATTTTAATATCACTCATATTTTGTCATCAATTTAATTCTTGTTATTATATTAAAGTTAGCATCACATTCATACATATCATTCACATACCTGTTTAAATTGAGGTGTGTTATCATTAGCATCCAGTACAATGATAGTGATAGGCAGGGTTATGACGTTAGTGTTATCACCCCCAGATGGGTCTGTGTCCGTCACTGTCACTGAGAGGACCAGGTGGTCCCGAGTCTGAGGGGAAGGGGGACAAGTACGTAGTATTTAGCAATTAACACAGTGAATATTTATACTAATACTGTGTGTAGTTTGATTTTATAAACAGAATAATTATCCGGTAATAGAAATCTGGATGACAAAAAATATGGAACTATATACAAAAAATCCAGGTTTACAAAAAAATCGCTATAAAAAAAATCTCGAAAATTATATCTAAAAAACAAACTATTCTTTTAGTCTTTCATTTATAATTGGTAATTAATTTCCCGTTATAAATAAAAAAATCGGGATTATCTATCTATACTAATAATTTCTCTCGTGTGTTTATTTATTTGGTGTCCGCTTTTACACTACGGGTATTAAACATGAAGAATGTAACTATGATACGCACGGGAATATATTGACTTGATATTTAAATTACCCTGTTTTTATTCTATTTTTGAATGTATTTAATCTATAAAATAAATAAGACTGTGCAAAAAATTTATTTTTAATTGAATTCATTAAAAGAAACCTAATAACGGGTAATAAATTGCTATTGATGATGACCCGTTTTTCTTAATGGGAGAGTACACTAGTTTAAAAAATAACCGGGTAACTCACTAGTATAAGATAACTAAAGGCTTCAATTTTGACGGTTCAGAGTGCTACCACTGAACGGTTATATGCCAGTGAACATGTAAGACGTTACCTAATTCTTTAGGAATGGTTCCGCACGGAATAAACCATTCCCAGTCATCGGAACACATCAGGTGAACCGTGGGAACCAATCAGTCTACTTCTTACTATAGATTTTAGTGGGGAAAAACTGAAGCGAAAATTAAATCACTTTAGAGTTTTGCATTAGAAAAACAATTCAATTTTCTATTAATAACGATGAAAATGAAATCTTTATAGAAAATGAAAAAATTGACGAAAATATGAATTGAGTAACGAAAATATCACATGAAAAATGAATCAGTAAAAAAAAATAGTAATTATTAAATGAATTAGTAAGAAGATAATTTTTAAAACTATTAATTGTATTGATCTCTCGATCGGCGGACATATACCCTCCTATCTTTCAACAAATGTACGTTTTATACGCCCAGTATAGGTGTAAAGGTCGTACCAAGAGGCTGAAACTTCTCCTATTACTATTATAGATAAATCTTCCACAGAAATTCACTTCATCAAAATGTATGCGAACAAACAAATAGAAAGTTGATTGACGAAAAAAAAATTAATGAACTCGATGAGTAAAATCCTTAACAAATTGCATTGTTCAACAATTCAGCAATAAATTTACAATGTACATTAAAAAACTCTACAAGGATAAATGTCCTGAGCATTCCTAATGCTGGTCCTGTAGTTAAGTAGGACAGGGCAAACTATCAGGATAGTACAGTTACTTGACCTACTGAACCTGTATAGTGCTCTCACTGTATAGTGCGTACATATACGGTGAATAGCGTAACTGACTTAGAAAGAGGTACCGAAACCACTATAGTTAAAATGAAGAAAATAAATGATGGTATTTGTAAATATATAAATGTATATAAAATTGTGTATTAACAATGATTCAAAAACATGTTTTTCAATTTTTTATTGAAATTTTTTATATGAAATTAATTAATTAATGATATTAATATTTAATACTAGGTCTAAGTTGCGAATTATCGGTCAGTACTTCATCTTCGGTCATATAAGAAAAAACAATATAAAATATTATTACACAGTGTTATCTAACAATTTTTGTATTGTATTTTCTTATATGTCCGAAGAAGTAGTGCTGTCCGATAATGCGGAACTTACCCTAGTTGAATAATTTGCATGTGAAACAATTTCTACTTTCTTTGTTAATTTGTACAAAAAGGTTATTAAATTTAATGTGAATTTTACTTTCTTAAGATAAAATCATAAATATTGTACAATGAACTGAAGATGCTATTATTAATGTGAGATAATTAAATAGCATATAAACATACTTCAAGTATTGCACATAAAGAGTATACATCAGTGTTAACCTTTTGAAAAGTCAGTAAACCGGTTTATAAAATGTTAACCATTCAGCAATATGTTAAGTTATAAGAAATAAATTGAACGAACTATTTATACTCGAGTTATTTATTTCATTCTGTATTTTCTTTGATAAAAAAGAATTTATTATATTAGATACATATAAATATTATAATATTTTTTTTGATTGTATAGAACTAAGTTAGAAATGATTTTTAATTTCTAAAATGAAAATAAAATTGAAAACTTTCACCTGATAAAAATACTAAAACAATTATACCGGAAAAGAAAATGATTTTAAAAAATCTTCAGCGGAAACCATGGCATAATTAATTGTTTCGATGTCATTTTGATGTCAGAATGACGTAGGTTTTACCTCCAATAAACAGGGGGTAATTTCTTTTTTTAATTTTAGGTAAGGTTTGTTTGGAATATTTGATAAAATATTCAAAAAAATTGTTACATTTTTGTTAAGATTGTTTGAAAAAATTTAAATAAATTTTCGAAATTTTTTAATATAATTTTTTTAAATATATTTGACCCAATTGTTAATTTGGTGAATTGGATGAAAAAAATTGTTCAAGTTGTTCGATTTTTATCATATTAGGTAAATTATTTTGAGAATTATTGTAAAATTTTATATTCTATCTTTATTCAACAAGGGAATTTAAGAATTTAAAAGTTAACTAATAAAAACCAAAATCAAGTTACAATCCTCATTTTTTAGCTACCAACAAGATCCAGAAAGTAGTCCAAACGGTCCAATATAGACTTAAATTAGGCCACTATGTATATTAGAGCACGTACAAGATATCAAAGTGAATATCACGTAAGCAAGGAAGTGACCTTATATTGCAACAAATAAAGAGAAAGAAAATATGCATTATGAGTATTTAAATATTCATAATGATTATTATAATGTACACTGCAGTCATTTAAAGGTTCACTGCAGTCATTTAAAGGTTCACTGCAGTCATTTAAAGGTTCACTGCAGTCATTTAAAGGTTCACTGCAGTCATTTAAAGGTTCACTGCAGTCATTCAAAGTCCTCAATATTACTGCAGTATTTTTCTTATTTTGGATATTTCAAATAACTATAATATAAATAACAATAACTGTTCGAAAATTTCACCAAAACTATGTTGATAAATAATAACAAAAATTTTTAATCAATAAATTCCCGGTACACTAGTTTATACGACTATTCAGTGATATCTTCGTCATGATGACTAATATAGTTGATAACCTTGATAATTAAGAAGACATACATACAATAATGTTAGTAACTGAAGGAAACAAGCAATCGATTTCTTTGGGTATGGCAGACATAAATGAAAGGATATGTCACACCATAAATGACTATAATTTCTGACATATAATTTTTTTTATCTGTAAAAAATTTGTAAACAAATATAATCCTCACCTCGAAGTCAAGGGGTTCCCTCAGGGTGACAACACCCGTGGAGGCTTCGACGGAGAGGGCCGTGGTGTCGTCCAAACTGTAGCGCAAGGGGAGGCCATCGGGATCCGAGGCCCTGAGGGTGTAGACGGAGGTGCCCACGGGGGTGTCCTCGCTGATCACGTGGAGGTCCATGGTGGCGGTAAAATCGGGGGGAGTGTTTGCAATGGACCCTGAGAAGAAGAGGGTAAAAATTGTATTATCGATATTATGTAAAATTAATTAATATCACAGTAAGTATTGTTAATTGGAGAAATATTGTCCCAATGATTTGAGTATTATAGCAATATTGTCAATATCGTACCATTATTGGGACAATGTATATTGCCAATATTGTAATATTATTGGGACGATGCTGCTGCAGGAAAAAACGATGAGATTTTTAGATTTATATTATTTATTACTTTTGAAAGTAGAATAAATTAAACATCAATGAATTTATTTAAAAATATAAAATAATTATGTTTTATACAGGGTGACCCACAAAAAAGTGTATCCATTTTTGAATAATCAATATAAATATCGTACACGTACAATCTTAAGCAATGACTGTGGTAGAATGGATACATGAAAAAATCTAATTTTTTAAATTTTTCAACTCTTTTTTTAACTACTTTTAAATACGATATTTCTATTCATTCAAAGTTGGGTACACTTTTTTGTGGGTCACCCTGTGTTATAAACATACTAGTGTATTTGCCCGTTAAAATAACGGGTCTTCAATAGTAATTTATTACCCGTTATTAGGTTATTTTTATTGAATTAAAATAAAATTCTTTTTTTTGCATAAGCTGATAGTTTTTTCATAGATAAAAAAATTTAAAATTGGATTGAAACAGGGGTATTTCCCGTGCGTATCACAGTTAAATTCTTCATGTTTAATACCCGTCGTGTAGAAGCGGACACCAAATAAATAAACACACGAGGGAAATTATTAGTATAGATTTTTGTAATTTTGAAAATTACAAACACGAATCAAATTATCTGGCTGTTACCATTTTCAAACTTAAATTCACTACTAACCTAATAAAATGAATCCAACATTGCCAATATACAAGTTACAATGAATCAACATTATATATTGTATCTACATTAACTGTATTCTAACTACAAATGTAACTACATTAAAGTCAACATTAATCGTTAATGCATACCGTTTTCTCAATATCATAAAATGAGAGTAAAAAGTTTCACACATAGGTAATTAGGTTAGGTGAATTATCCATAAAATTGCAATTTCACATCTCTAATTAACGTTTCTATTTTATAACGGTTATGTTAATGATTATAAATGTTTAAGAATTGATTATAATTAGTTGATATTTTTTTTAAGTTGTTTTATAATTGGAATATTTGGTCGACAATTCATTAAAAAATTATCGACAATTCATTAAAAAATTATCGACAATTCATTAAAAAATTATCGACAATTCATTAAAAAATTATCGACAATTCATTATAAAATAATTACAATATTTTGACATTTGGATAGCAATAGATAATTAGATAGTTATTGATTATAATATATAAAAATTAAGAACAATAGACTAAGGATAGGCTTGATACTAAAATACTATTTTCAATATTCTATCATTTTATATTGTGACTCACAGTTCTTTATCTTTACTATGATGAAAAAGATTCAAATTCAACGGGAAATCCATATTATTAAGAGGTTATTTAAACTCTACGTTGAATGATTTTTCAGGTTTCAAGATTTCGATTAGAAAGATTTCTATCCATCATCAGGAGAAGGGTGGAAAACCTGGACCTGACAATGAATTTTATGACTAATGGTTGTATGTTGGATACCGTCGGTATCCAACATGCAGCATCCAACATACCGTCGGTATCCAACATACAACTATTGGTCATAAAATTCATTGTCAGGTCCAGGTTTTCCACCCTTCTCCTGATGATGGATAGAAATCTTTCTATTCGAAAGTTTGAAACCTGATAAAACCTTCAACGTTGAGTTTAAATAACCTCTAATAATATCTTCGCTAGATACTCACATTGTACGAGGCTGAGCAGCAACAGTCCTATCCGAATGACGGCCATCATCTAATAATAGAAAGGGGAAAACGTTAAATATGCTATTAAGATTATCATTAGGAAATAGTGTTTATATAAACTGAAAGTGAAGTATTTAGAAATGATTAACATGATAAAAGAGATAATCAAAATTACAACAGTTCGGGGCTCTCTTCCATTCACCACAAACAGCTTCAGGATAGAAAATGGATTATGAAAATAATTTTTGATTGTTTACTTAATGTTAATTAATAAGTAATGGTATGGAAAATTTGTTAATATATAACTGAAACTAACATATTCAAACAATTACCATTTATTGATAATTACGCATATACTTGTAGAATTTAAAAAAAATGATATAATATATAAATAATATAATATTAAGACAGCTGATTAATATATAAGGCAAAATCATAGAATTTATTATAAGAATACATGGTCAAATAATGATATGATATTGATATCAAAATTAAAATTGTGACAATATGCTTTTAAAATCATAGATCCTGTAAATATTAATCAAATTAAAGAGTATTGAATGGTTCAACACCAGCGGTAGGTATAGAGTATTCGATACCATTTCCTTTCGTCTGTGATAGGTATTCTTTAACAAGCACAAAGAATTATTTACAAATTAACAAGTGTTTAAAAATACTCTACTTAATTCATGAATAAATTATTCAATAATTTACCAAATTGCACGATCTTAAAATTGCGCTGCGCGGTTTTACTCTTGGAATGAACAGAGTGCCTGTGAGGCTTGTTCCGATTTGAATATAGAATTATACTTTGAAAACTTGACTTGAGGGAAATTTGGGCTTTAATTGTCTAAGACGTATTAATGTGAAAACAATGAAAATGCAGCATATTTTGTTTTTATTTAGTTGTATAACATTTATTACCATGCGGAAATCTAGATCTCGTGTGAAATACATGCGCTGTTGCTTCACATTTTGATTCACACCAAATAATAGCTAATATTTCTATAAGAGATGTTTCTAGTGTGACGCAAATTGTGACACATCAGCAGTTGTACTTCACCCGCGCTACAGAGGCCCACCTGGTCAAAAATGATACAAAACTAAAAATAGATCAAAATATGTGGCATTATATTCATACTGTTACATAAATTATTGAATACAAAATATACAATGAAAGTCACGGAGTTTCAGAAACACAAGTCAAATTCGTTTTTAAACTATGGACCAATATTTCAAACCGGGCTGGGCCTCTTAGCGTTCTGGGATTTAAAACCGCGCTGATCACTTAAGCATTGCGCGGAATATACATATATATATGGTAAAGAAAAATATTTTTTTGTACTAAATACTTTCTGGCAATTCTCTTTCATTTAAATAAATACGCTAAAGATACGCAAGCCTAGAAAAAAAAAATTCTGCAATTTATCAATTATTTCATAAGGAATAAATCACATTTAAATGACTATATTTCTTTGTCACTAGCGAACCCTACAAATTACTTACCATGAATAATTTCCATTGCGGTACTAAATCAAAAGGAATAACGGAAAAAATAGTCAAGAAAGTAAGAGTCGCTAGTTGGAATGTGCGTAAACTTGCAAGTGATACGATATTACCGTTAGCATTTTGCTATGTAAATACGCTAGCACCTATTTACTTAATAGTGCATATGCACTTATAACGCATAATAGTAATTCATTAAGTAAATGAGTATGATAATTCTAAATCGAAAGGATGATTACAGTCGGCAAAGAAGGAGTAGCAACATTTTAACTACAGACCGTGGATAACTCCTTCCTTCAAGTTGTATGTTAAACTCACCTTCAAAAATCGACTAAATTTGTTCACACTGTCTAAAAATCACAATCTTATTCATTTAAACTCCCTTTTAAAGCTCTTATGATGCATTACTATTGAAATGGCGAGTCTATTATAAGTTTATACAGTGTGTCATGTTGTAGAGTTCACAGGCACGACACCAACACAACCTCTCTCACCGACACTTTTGACCTCACTGAATAGGGCAGGTATTTTTACAGGTGAGTCAGTGTCGAGACACCTGGCGGTGAGGTTTGGAACTACACATTGTGGTGAGGTTTATATCTACACATTGTGGTTAAGATTATGACTACACATTGCAAGTTCATTCAAGAAAGTAACAGTTACCAACAAGTGCAAACTATTGTAAGCTGGCTAATGAATCTGTAGTTTTTGCAAAAGTTCAAGATATGCATGCATTAAATGAACAAATGAGCTATGTTTCAATATTTTGGAAAAAAAAATGATTTTGAAACTCAAATTTCTTATTTTTAACTCTTCAACACAAAAAATGATGGAAGAAGTAGTTGGGTACAAAAATTGTGATGCTCACAAATTATTATATCAAATAAATGATAAAACAAAAATCCAACATATATTGAGTTATGAAACCTTCAGAAATTCTAAAAATGTCAAATCCAATCATTTAATTTAGGGTCATTTAATTCACTAATACAATTTTGAGGGTATAATTAAATTTAGTATGGATACAGCTTATCTATACTAATAATTTCCTTAGTGTGTTTATTTATTTGGTGTCCACTTTTACACTACGGGTATTAAACATGAAGAATGTAACTATGATACGCACGGGAATATATTGACTTGATATTTAAATATCATGTTTCTATTAAAATTTTGAATGTATTTTATCTATAAAATAAATTAGACTATGCAGAAAATTTAATTTCAATTGAATTTGGTAAAAGTAACCTAATAACGGGTAATAAATTGGTATTGGTGATGACCCGTTATTTTTAACAGGAGAGTACACTAGTAAGTAATAAAATCAAATTTTCAGACAGATGAATTGAACCGTAAAATGTCATTTCATAAGTAGCTAATCAAATTAAATCTTGAGAAATAGGTTAAAATGCAGTTCAGCCTTTTTATAAATCATGATTTTTTAAAATCATAATTACTTGAAACACAGCAGAAATTATCGAGAGGTTTTCAAAAGCAGGAAATCATTGTTAATCCTAATTATAGAATGTACCTAGCTACTACCATTCGCTAGGTGAAAATTTCTACGATCATAGTTTTCTAATTTCTTATTTTTTTCAAATCCTACAAATTTGTGATTGTGTAGCTACTCATACTAATTATGAAATATAAACATTTATCAAAAATTTATATTTATAAATGTGAAATTTGAATATCTACTGTTAAAAATCATTACGGAATATACTTTTCTTTAGACTGTAATATAAAAATAATTATCACTTGTTTTTTTACCATAAAATATTGGTGAATGAAACTAGTCATTAATTTGATAAAAATGTATCCATAAAAAAGAACAATTGCTTGAGTCTTAAAATAACAAAGATATCAATAAATAGGAAAAATATAAACACAAATATATAGTACAGTATAGATGGAATATACCATATACGAGTTATTGGGCGGTTCCACATTTTCGATCATATAAGAAAAGATATAAAGTAATCATTATTTAACCTATATACAGTAATTGGTAGCTATATCACGATCGACAATATGGAACAGACCGATAAATCGAAAATAACCTAAGAATACATGGAATTAAAGAAGGCTATAGCTACCTAATAGGTTGTAAGAATATTTTTCATTACCCTAGTGACAGATAGCCAACTAATCATATATATATTCAGATCATCTTAAGGACACTTTGAATTCACATATATCAAACATAGAAAAAGCTATCAAAAAATAGGAAATCAGCATTAGATGTTTATAAAGCCTGTAGTAATTTCAGGATTTAAATATAATTTAATCTTTCTTTTGTAAAAATGACGTCTTTTTTCTATAAACTGGCTTATAATAAATAAATATATTTATAAATTCATCTGAGAATCTTTCACCTAGCTAAATAAAACATTGTAGTATGAACTTAAAAATCATTAAATTAAGTGAAGATGAAGTGTTGGGAAAATATTTATTAACTTTGAATGAAATATTATAATATAAAAATCCTATTTCCAGAATTGAACATGTAGGTAGCTAGTTATAGTTTGTATAAAACTAAAAATAAGATAGGAAGAGTTAGATCTTTGAACTAGTATCTTATTTCTCTTTATAAACACTAAAAATAAGATAGGAAGAGTTAGATCTTTGAACTTGTATCTTATTTCTCTTTATAAACACTAAAAAGAAGCTAGGAAGAGTTAGACATTTGAACTTGTATCTTATTTCTCTTTATAAACAAACCCTCAAATTAGATGAAAAACTTCCAACTAAAAACATTATAAAGTTTCTCAACTGGAAGTAGAGGAAGGAGGAGCAACATTAGGAATGAGAGGAGGAGGAGGCGGTAACCCGGCACTTGAATTATTTGTAGAAGGTCTGCGAATAAATTAATGAATTAATATTTTTTAAATCATGAAGAACAGCTGGATAGAACAAGCTTAAACTCATTAGACAAGTCATAACCATTTTGAGCTTGTTAGAACACATTTGAACTTTTAATCAATTTCTGAATCTAGGAAATACCTACATAAGCTAGATATAGAATTTCATATTTACAGATAGTTAATAATTAATTTTGGTATGAAGAAGTAGCTAGTTGCTACTGTAGCAGTTAGTCATACAAGCACAATGACTTTATCAACACACTATTTCTATTACCTTTGCACAGAGGATATAGAGGAGTCTGGTATGGGTACTCTCTTGTTCATGCGCCTTTTGGTAGCCGCAGCATCTGATCTGGTGATATTGGAGCTAACTGGAGGAGGATCATTCCACCCTCTGTCTGCAACACCTGAGGAGAATAAGTATTTAGAGATGCTTTAGGGGCAAGAAAGGTAAATTTCAACCACTTAATGTTAAGCAATTTAAGGAGTATATATCCTGCTAAAAATGAATTCGTATTAAAATGTTGCACATCACACGAAGCACAAAGAATGTTATAATATATAAATTTTATAATCGAAACTTTGATTCATATTAGTGTTTTTGTGGTTTGAGACCTAAGTTAGTTATTGTGCTGCAATAGATTTCCAAATTACATTTAAAACAATTAAATCATGAAAAAGTTATAAAAAGAATAAACTAGATTAGCTAGCAAATACTTTTATAAGCCAGAATAAATACACAATAATGCACAATAAATAAGTAGCCAAAGCAAGTTATAAAAGATGTTCAATTTTTGATAAGAAGTGGCTAGGAAGGATCTTTACGTGTAGCTACAGCGTATGTAAATAATAACAATGAACACTAAAAAGACAATTCTTAACCATGAAAATTGAACAAATTCATGTAACTTGTCATCAAAGCTATTCAATCAAGTGGTTCAATTGAACTTTAAACAGTCAAGTAGCTAAGTAGAGAATGCTAAATTGATACTATAGGTGAGACCATTAAAACAAGAAAATAACTTTGTAACAGTTTAGCTCAGTAGCTGTAAGAATTATGTCTATTGCGTAGCTAGTTCCTAAATTTTGGAGCACTCACCATCTTGAGCAGATTTCAGTTCACCTGTAGACGATTCACTCATAGTTGAAAAGATATTAGAAAGTCCAAGACTCAGAGAGACAAAAAAAAAAAGACTAATTAGATTGAAATATAAGAAAAAAGATTCAGCTTTTGAAAATAATACTCAAATATGTTTAGAAAGTAAAATTCTGCAAAAAATAAAGATACATTAAAGTAACTTACAATTTTATTAGTAAATAGCCCTAATAGCTACTGTAATAGTAACTGATTTAGAGCCAAATAATTATTATAATGCAATATTTTCAAATAGCATTGACAGATATCAGAAACAGATTGGCATCATCAATCTGTCAGTCAAAATTAAATAGGCAGCTACTAGCTAGTTGCCTACTGGGATTGGCTAGTGGCTACTGCCTACCAGTCTGCAAAGCTTGCACAATCAGTCTCCAGATATTTAATTTTCGGGGCAATTTCTCTCCAAAGATTTCCCCTAGGAATTAATTAGAAAATTGTCACCAGATAATTCAGGAGACTAGTTTCAAGGCCTGAATAGTCGCTGGATAAATTTCACAACTTCATGTATCTTTTGCAGATTGGACTGCCTACAGTCCCTAGTTGGCTATTACCCAGTCTGCAGAATATGGGACATTTTTAACATTTTCTGTGCGAACAATCCTTAATTTCCTCCTATATTTACATGTATTTTACTGAGAACAGAAAGTCAGAAACCAAAATAGAGGATTTCTTGGAGAACACTTCCAGTTCCTGCAGTCTGGGAGCCTATTACCAATGGCAATTACTAGGCTTCAATTAGCTATATCCAGTCTGTATTTTGTGCACAAAATTCCACTGACTTATTCAAAAAGCTGAAAAAATTAACCATAAATTTCCAATAATTTGGCTGATCCAACAACAATTTCCAACTTTATCCACCGAAAATTAATGGTGACATAGTAATAAATAGCTAAAAATCCACTGACTTTGCTGGAATATTATTTTCAAAGGAAAAAAATTCTACCGACATGTCGGTGGAATCGTGGAATTTACCATGAAATACAGACAAGAGCTATAATACATATTTAAACTTTAAAGCTGTATTTCTATAGGTACCTATTTACCATATTAATTAAAGGCTAATTAGGGTCACGCAGGTAAATTGCGGCCCACTCACTAACTGCGGCCTCCAACAACTGAAACATCATAGCTTCAAAACACACGTCAAAACTTAAATTGATAAGTTATAGCATGCACTGTGCTTCTTTTGATAGCTATGCAACATTTTAATGTAATTTCGATTCAGAATATTGTAGAGACTCTCTTGAGAGGGCCGCAATTGAAAATTAAATGGCCGCAATTTGCCTGCGTGACCCTATATGATTTGTATCATTTAATTTATTATTTTATAGGACTATTTATCTCTCGGTTGGGTATACAGCTATACCTAGTCCTAGACATTTTCCCACCCCTCTGCACAAATTCACAATTAGAATATCATGCCAGTCTGCCAGTCTGCAGAAACTGGTAAAGTGTTCGTAGAGATCTCTTATTCTGTTTGTAGCAAAATCAATGTAAATATAGGGATTAATTCAGAAGTGTTCGTAGCAAAATTAATGTAAATACCTATAGGAATTAATTCCAAATTGTTCGGAGAGAATATCCCAAATATCTCACATATTCTGCAGACTGGCCAGTCTGTATTTGGTGCACAAAATTCGACTGACATTTTGAAAAAGCTGAAAAATCCACCATAAATTTCCAGTAATTTGGATGATTCACCAACATTTTACCCATTTTTCCACCGAAAATTAATGGTAACATAGGAATAAATAGCTAAAAATCCACCGACTTTGCCAGAATATTATATTCAAAGGGAAAAAATTCCACAGACATGTCGGTGGAATTTACCACGAAATACAGACTGGATCTGAATATGGAACATTTAAGATATTTCCATAACGCAGCCTTGCATGCTGAGGGCCTGAGGCTGGTGAGACGGATCAGCCAGTCTGTATTTGGTGCACAAAATCCCACTGACTTTTTAAAAAGCTGAAAAAATCCACTATAAATTTCCAGTAATTTGGCTGATCCATCAACATTTTCTCCATTTTTCCACTGAAAATTAATGATACCTAACATAGGTAGCTACTGCCAGTTTGCAGAATATGGAACATTTTTCCAAGACTCTCTGCTGCTGCATGCTGCTGCGCTGCAGGAGTTTTTGATTGAATTTTAGAAATTGTAGATCTCAGCGGGAGATCTTGAATTAATTCCTATGTTACCATTAATTTAGGTGCGGGACATTTTGAATCTGCTGCTGAGAGTCAGAGAGTAGCTCTCTCTCAAAATAGTCTCTGCAGGAGAAGAGACACATTCTGCAGACTGGGTAGCTAAAAACAATTTTGAATTTATTCCTATGTTTGGCAGTTTGGGTACCCGTACCAAGCGTACCTGTTTACATTAATTTTGCTACAAACAATAATGGATTTATCCCTATATTTAAATTAATTTTACAGAGAACAGAATGAGAGAACTCTACAAACACATATGGTCTTTACCAGTTTCAGCAGTCTGGAATGTACAATTTAGCGTAGGCCTGAGGGAGATTCTGACAAAATAAGAATTGATGATACCTAATTGAATCATTGATAAAGAGAGCAATAGGTACATTAGGTACCTACTCAGGGCCAGGGACCAGAATTTACTTGAGGGAAATTCCACTGACTTGTCATTTTAAGCTATTTATTCCTTGCTATGTTGGCCTAGATTTTTTCAGATTTTTGAAAAGAACAGGGTATTTATTCCTTCGTTGCCATTATTTTTGGTGGCTAAATTGGGACAGTGAGAGGCTGAGAGTGTTGGCTAAAAAAATAGATAATTCTATTAAATGAAAGAGTATATCATTAAATAAAAGCTAGTTTCTATAACAAAACCATTCATAGAAAACTTTCATCATTTGAGGGGAGTCTATGATAAATTTCAATTAGGATTTTTGGGAGCACCGGTTGAAGACCATTCAGCTCCTTATATACCTAGGTGTGGTAAACCTTTGGACAAATTTTTTCTCTTTTGTTGATAAATAGATAAAGGGACATTAATAATAGAATAAAATGTTGTTATTTTATTTTTTAAATGCCTATTTAAAATAAAAATATAGATTAATTAATTCGCAAATTCAGCGCCACCTACTGATAGTCTGATCAACCCTGGACTTACAAATGTCCATTCTAAACAAGAGATTGGGCAAAACAATGACGCACATACGCACGCAATCGTTAAACTACAACTTTTAAACTTAAAAACCTACAGCCTAGCCTCCTAGCTATCACACTATACTGACTAGACTACCTAGTTATTATAGTTTTATACTAATTGATTTCAAATAATTGTTATTTCTAATTGATAGAATCTGATCAGGATTGTAAACAACAATTCCAAGCGCCCGTTGCAGTGAACGCTGGACTTAAAACCAATTTTTTTTTACTGGTGTTAGTTATATAAAAGACGAATAAACTCTCGTGTGTATACAACTAATTACTTACAACATTTTCATTACAAAAAATTACCTTTTTTATAAAGTTTACTGCCCCTTTCTTGTATTTTTTTCTTTCATATACTCATTAATGTATGTTTAATATATTCTGATTAGTAGGTAGGTATATGTTTAATATATATTTTCATTAATCCATGTTTTATATATTCTAACTAGTATATGTTTAATAATACAGACTTACTTAGGTACATATGTTTAATAATATATTTTCACTAATATTTAAATCAGAATATACCTAATAGTTAATTAATAGCCTAACTTACATACATTTTTCATGGCGAAAATTATAAATAGAATCATTTAGATGAATTTTTACGGATCTTTCCCATTTGATGACCCTCACCAACTTTAATTTTTTTTTTTAGGTATTGTTTGTCCGTAGAATTTGTCCGTAGAAAAATAACCATTTTTATGTAACTAGAAACTATGTAATACTAACTTTTTGAGATATGAGGGTTTGGATTTATTTATTCCCTATGTGTTACCGAGGGTTTGGGAACTTTGAAAAAAATTCATGTTTGCATTGAAATTATTCAAGCATTATAGATTTTCTACATGAAACTGTAATTTAGTATGTTGTATCTACAAGTTTGTTGTACTGCAAACTTCATATGATTGATTAATGACCTGGCTGGAAAGCTCGGGAGGCGGCACTCCCCCGAAATACATATATCGAATATTTCCAGTTGCCGTGATATTTTCCATTCATTACTTCAATACTAGCTGATAGCCTATATTTGTAATGACTAATGGGGACCGTGCCGTCCTCCATACCCTCCTGTCAGGTCATTGATCAATCATGAAATGTGCAGTGGAACAAAGTAGCGGATACAACAAACTATACATTATGGTTATTTTTGACCAAAATTGGCCAAACAGCGTTTAAACGAGTTACGAGTTTTTTTCAAAGTTCTCAATCCTTCAGTAATACATAGGAAATAAATAACTTTAAACCCTCATATTTCAAAAACTATTAGTTTCTACAAAAAATCGGTCTTGATTTTAGGATTCTATGGACAAAAATACATATGAAAAAATTAATTTAAATTAAATCTGGTGGAGGTCGTCAAATGGGAAAGACCCTAGCTGTATACTAGCAAGGCCGACATACTAGTGACTTCTACAAAAAGATATATAATGACACTTAGTTTATAAAAATTCTTATATGTTTTTCAAGAACGTACTAGTAGCAAAGATATTATCTATATTATTATTGTACAATATCTTTGCTAGTAGTACATAACATTTATTTTTACTCATTTTAACAATACATATATGAAAAGTAATATTTATGTATAGACTATTCAAATAAACTCGTTCGCTTGCTCAGTCAATGTGGTAATTGTTTACTTTTTATAACAATTATTGTATTAATATAAAATTATTATTTTCGTAAGTTAAAATGTAAATGTCATTGTGTATTAAGTAACTTAAGTTAATAATATTCTTTTTGATATACTAATTAATGTAAGATGTATTTGAGGCCTCTTCATCTTGTAGCATAATAGCCTACCATTCTAGTCTCTATCCAAGTGAAACTTACTTGCCTCAAATTATTTAGTATCAATTAATTCATCTTTAAAATCAACAACATAAACTATACAGTTTTACCTTTCTTGGAACTGTTGAAGTTAATGTTTGTTGACTTTAGATCGTATCACCCCCACTGGGGGCCCTAATATTTAATTTATTGTATCATTGTATCATCCCATCTCAATTTTTTCAAAATAGTTAAAAATTTCAATATTAATGTTCCTGATTCACTATACATACTTATTAGCGATCAGAAAAATTAACATTAGGAACGCTACCAATTTTAAATTTATCAAATTATTTTTTATTAAATTTAACTTTACATAAAATGAGTATTAAAATATCCGTTATGAACAAACACTATTTTCTTTCTCCTATTGCAAAATACTTTAACATATAAATTAGTACACAGATAAAATCGCTTGACTTAGTCTTGGTTTCAACACTATATAGGGTTACAAGTAAGATACAAAAACATAGGACTGGTCATTGTAAGGATTTTGACTATAGCTAAGGACGTTTCTACGTTTCTAAAGTAGTCTGCGTACTGCACATTCACCTTTAGATACTTGAAAATTGAGATATCATTATATTCTTTATTAAAATAGTTTTGTGAATAAATACAAATACTATAGTGAAATGTCAATAATGCACACTATCACTTTGTTTATATCTAAACTATTTCTAAGTTATTTACAATCTTCAATGACAACAAATTAGTTCATCTTCACTGGGCGGATAGATTTCAAGCTGGCGAAGATGATGATCTCCGGGGTTGGGAATGGCATCGAATTTTATGGGACACTTATTGGCGGGCTTCAGAGTCAAAGACTTAGACTGAAGGGGTAGAGGGTGAACACTGTGATTGTCACACAGAGATAAGTCGTATTTGGTTATAATTTCAACGATGGCAGTCTTGATTGCCATATCTGCAAATCTGAAGCCTGGGGGTAAAGAATTTAAATGTTAGTAGTATAAAAAGAAATTAAAAGACTAATATTCACAGTTTAAACAACTAGTTTAGAATCACATTAATTTGAAATTAAGGAAAAATACTGTAAATAAAATTAAAAATATCTAATATTGACAGTATTAAAAGTTTATGCGCTTCCAAAACTTTTGCCCGATTTTTCGTATTGACATTTGTAAATTTTTAAACTTTTATTTGTGATTTAGAGTGGGTGAATCTTACCCACACAACTCCTCGGTCCAACTCCAAATGGTAAATATGTGAATTTACGAATTTGGTCTATTCTGTGAGGTAAGAAACGTGAGGGTTTGAACTCCAGAGATTGGGGCCAGTAAGCTGGATCTCGATGTATACTCCACACAGGGACTAAAATAGGTTGGCCTTCTTGTAGGTTAATGTCAGTGCCAGGAATTCTGATGAAAGAAAAGTTGAGAAGAATAAATTCATATTGAAAGGTATGAAGCCCAAATTACTATGTATACAAGTTAACCACGTACGAATAGTCTCTAGTGCAGACTCTCTCTATGACGGGCCCTCCTGGGTACAAACGCAGAGTCTCGTCCATCACAGCCTTTAGGTAGGGGAGCTTCCTGATGTCATCGTAAGATAGATCGGAAGTTTCTTTTCTGTAACAAAAAGATAATGATATTGATCTTCTGAGAACACTTTTCAATCTTATTTATACCAATTATAACTTACTCTTTGAGAATTATGCAAGATCTGAATGATATAATAAGAAATTCTTGGAATTATTCAACTTTCAGTTAAAATTTGGACATTTAGATGGAGAGACTCAAAAAATTCGAGTTTTAAAATACCTTTCAAAAAAATAATTTGAAAATATAAAAGGAAAGAGAACACAAACGTAGGATTTTCTGCTAGTTATCGGTGACAAATAAAGTTGTTAAATCATTTTAATTATCACATTTGGTTCGTGCTAATATAGTAAACATAAAATTTTGGATACAGAATTATCAGGTAGACATTTCAACGTTTTAGACAACGTTATAATGACATATTTAATTGGATGTATACCTTAGAATTAGCGAATTTATACGAATATTTTATGGTAAAGATAGAAGTTAACTCTTTATTGAATTACCTCTTTCTGTATATTTCTCTCCTCAAGGCTGCCTGCTCATGTGGATGAGCGGCAAGGAGGTGAATCATCACTGCCAGAGTAGTGGATGTGTTGGCATAACCAGCCAGTAGGAAGAGAACGGACTGGGCAACTATGCGATCATCTGATAACTATAGGAGTAGTAATAATTGAGAAAACACATCATTTCGGATCTACTCTCTGAAAATTGATGTTTTTGATAATATTGATTATGAAAAGCAATTAGCTATGGAAAGTACGAGTAACCAGTGAAATAATTAAAGTAGGTACCGTAGAGAAAAAGTAGAATCTCCGGTTAATAAATTACTCTCTCGAGTATACCAAATTTTCGGAATTTTATCCCTGCATATTTCTTGTAATTTGAATGACTATTTTTCAAATCCGTCTTACTTTGGTGTCTTCCAACAAGTCTAAAAAATCTCCTCTTCTCGTATTGCTCGATTTTCGACATTTCCGAGTATGATTTATAACATTTTTGAAGTAATTGAACTCAGAACTCGATAAGTCAACTCCAAATTTGCCAAGAATGTCAGTCATCCATGGTAAGCTTAGAAGCAAAATAATCTGAACGAAATACAAGAAACTAATTAATTATTATAAAAATATATCCGTTACATTTCTACTTCACAAAATTTGTCTTTGAATTTCTGTCTGTAGGTAATAGGTACTAAATGACTGGTTGCATAATACGTATGATTGATCAAAGTGATGATTACCTCAGACCAAATAAAAGCTATTCATTTAATATAAGTTTTCAACATGATGTAAACTATAATCTATACACGGTCAATATAATCTGTTAATTGCTAAAACACGCAATATTATATTCGAGCACCGCATCCATTTCTCACTTTTGCAATCCTCTTCCAGGATAATTTAATCAAATCCGCAGCAGTCTCAGAGAATTTGTGGCCCTCAGATCTGTCAGAGTTGGATTCGATTCCGAACGCACACGAGGCTATCGAATCAATCATGTACTTTTCACACATTTTCACCGTCTGTAAAAAGATTAAATTCGGTCATTTATGTGATTTTTTTTTTGTTTGAAAAAGGGACTCGATGGTGGTTTCCAAGTTATTTTGTAAATCCTTAAAATTTTAACGAAGTTCACAGAGTTATTTGATGTACTGCGTATTCGGCTGTTGATAATTTCGAATACTGCAAATATTACGGGTTCAATTCTCTGATGTTTTACCTTCCAATTTATAGAAAAAGATATGAAATTGTTTTCTCGAACAATATTACTTAGCGTAAGTCGTTTTCCTAATGAATCTAGAAAAAATTATGTAATTTTACTTGTTAGTAGCTAGACATTTATGAAATCTCATATATTTCACCTATGTATAATTAATTAACTTATTAAAAATATACTGTTTGAATAAGATATTGAAGATAGTGATAAATTTATTCTTCTCACTGATGGAGTACCGAAAGACAACAGGAATCGCAGCCTTTAGAGTTCTTCATATTCTTCAGATTGGCCATCAGAACCAGCACCTTCTGTTCAACCAAACTGAAGATCGTCTTGACTTTACTGATAGTGAATGTTGGTGAGACAACTGTTCTTATCTCCCTCCAGTTCTCTCTACTTGCATTTGTGAGCATTTCGTTAGCAATGGGACTGACCTGAAAGATGCAAAGCTGATAAAAGTGTGAATTTAAATTCAAATTGGACCATCGACTCAAATTGTTCTTTCAACCTTGGCTAGTTTGAATTCCCGTCGTTCAGAGAAGTGCGTGAAATCCCTAACAAGCATCAGCTTCAATAGGTCGGGATTGCTGACGAACAACCCTGGGGTTAGAAAGTCGTAATATCCGCAAAACTCCTTGCCGTTATTGTCATAGTAAGCACTGTCCAAGAACTGAAATGGAACACAAAGTTTCAAAATATAAGCATCAATTCTCTAAATTCTATTAATCAAAATCCTTAAAAATATTCCTAATATCTTACTTGATAAAAAGGAACTGATATTCCAAGTCTCTGCAAGGTGTTTCCGAACAGAAACTTAGGCTTTATAGAAGGAACACCTAAATTCTTCCAATATCTCTGTTTCTTCCAGATAAAATATAAAACCAAAGCTAAACATAGCAGAGCCAACACAAATGTGATGAATTGGGTCATCATCTTAAGATCAGTAAATGTATTTTGCGATAAATTGTCAACATCATTGCCGCATGATGTATACGTGGTTCTCAAACGTTCGACATCGATGAAATTTTCTAAGTTTCTACATGATGAGCACATCGCTGTTTCCGATTCACAATTTACCATTCTGGTTTCATTAGCCGAATTTTGCATTCCTAATTGAAAAAAATAAATAATCCGATTTAAATAATGAGCAATTTGCTATAAATTAGACCTGATAAACTCCAATAGTGGTTTCTTATATCCTACTAAGAGATGTTACTTGTTCCTGAGCTACACGTGGAATGAGACCGAGATTTGGTATGATGACTAGAAATTGATATATTATCATCTAGTTCACCCGACAACAAAAATGAAGTGCTCTACAGTCTACCTAGAGTTATGAAATACGTCTATGGTAACGTCTGGTACATTCTTATCTCCTGACCTCATTGAAAATATATAATGGACATTGATAGATGTGCGTATCATTGGTTAAAGGACTACTGAAAAAAGTAATGGATGAATAAATTTAATAATTGAGAGATAAATCATAGGTTGGCTCTCATGCTAGATATGTTTATCACTAATTTATCAGCTCGCTAGTCAGTATATTTGTTAGCAGTGACAAATATCTGCTTAATTTAATACTATATATTTAGATACAAAAGATTAGAAGATAAGAAATAGAGCACAATATTATATCTTGGCTAATATGAATACAGTAGAACTCATACATAGTGAAGCTCTCTATAGTGAATTTAGAGTCCTGAATAAGAGAATCAACTCGTATAGTGAACTAATTTTCTTTAGTCTGCCAAGAAAAGACATCAGATTTTAGAAAACTTTTGACTATTTAATGGCAGACTAAAGAAAATATGTTGACCATACAGTGCTAGGTACTCTATTAAATAAATTTAGTGCGGTAATTAGTACTATTCTCACGTGTTTTAAAGAGCCATCAAAACATAATTTATATGCAAGATAGCTTCTAAATTTAAAAAAATCATTGAGTACTATACTTAACCAATAACAGTTGTCCCTAATATTTGTCAGTTGAAAACAAGCATGGAAAGAAACATTATAATCCTACCACGTGATGGCGGACCTTTTCAGTTTACATTTTTACATAATTAAAGGTTCCGAATCGATTTAGCACCACTTGGGTGGCAGTTCAAATTTGACTGTACATGCCCTTTTACATTAAAAATAATTTAAAATAATCTGGTTAATTGAATTAGGTTTGCATTATAAATAACATAAATAAATATATGAGAATATGATAGTCTTCCAATTAATCTCCACTCGATTTCTTTGATTCTCCACTTTCAGTCCTATCAGAGTTATGATGGTTTGAACTGATCGTAACTGGTAAATCTGTTACTGAAGTCATTTTTAAATATATATAGAAACTAACAACACAGTCTTTTGTTCAATTGTGAATGTCTTCATAATAAAAGCAGGACTTGAAAAAAAATGTAAAAAAGGAAATAAACCCAACAAATATCAAAAGCTAAATAGGACAATAGGACGGTTTATATCAAGTTGAAATTCTCCTTCATAGTTTTTCTACTTAGCAACAACAATATTGTTCATATTGTCATAAAGATGGACGCCCCCGTCTACTTTTATCTTTTTATGATGATGTACTATCAGAGAAAAGAGTCACTGTGATGATGTACTATCAGAGAAAAGAGTCACTGTGATGATGTACTATCAGAGAAAAGAGTTACTGTGATGATGTACTATCAGAGAAAAGAGTCACTGTGATGATGTACTATCAGAGAAAAGAGTCACTGTGATGATGTACTATCAGAGAAAAGAGTCACTGTGATGATGTACTATCAGAGAAAAGAGTTACTGTGATGATGTACTATCAGAGAAAAGAGTCACTGTGATGATGTACTATCAGAGAAAAGAGTTACTGTGATGATGTACTATCAGAGAAAAGAGTCACTGTGATGATGTACTATCAGAGAAAAGAGTCACTGTGATGATGTACTATCAGAGAAAAGAGTCACTGTGATGATGTACTATCAGAGAAAAGAGTCACTGTGATGATATACTATCAGAGAAAAGAGTCACTGTGATGATGTACTATCAGAGAAAAGAGTCACTGTGATGATGTACTATCAGAGAAAAGAGTTACTGTGATGATGCACTATCAGAGAAAAGAGTTACTGTGATGATATACTATCAGAGAAAAGAGTCACTGTGATGATGTACTATCAGAGAAAAGAGTCACTGTGATGATGTACTATCAGAGAAAAGAGTCATTGTGATGATGTACTATCAGAGAAAAGAGTTACTGTGATGATGTACTATCAGAGAAAAGAGTCACTGTGATGATGTACTATCAGAGAAAAGAGTCACTGTGATGATGTACTATCAGAGAAAAGAGTCACTGTGATGATGTACTATCAGAGAAAAGAGTCACTGTGATGATGTACTATCAGAGAAAAGAGTTACTGTGATGATATACTATCAGAGAAAAGAGTCACTGTGATGATGTACTATCAGAGAAAAGAGTCACTGTGATGATGTACTATCAGAGAAAAGAGTTACTGTGATGATGTACTATCAGAGAAAAGAGTCACTGTGATGATGTACTATCAGAGAAAAGAGTCACTGTGATGATGTACTATCAGAGAAAAGAGTCACTGTGATGATGTACTATTAGAGAAAAGAGTCACTGTGATGATGTACTATTAGAGAAAAGAGTCACTGTGATGATGTACTATCAGAGAAAAGGGTCACTGTGATGATGTACCATCAGAGAAAAGAGTCACTGTGATGATGTACTATCAGAGAAAAGGGTCACTGTGGTGATGTACTATCAGAGAAAAGAGTCACTGTGATGATGTACTATTAGAGAAAAGAGTCACTGTGATAATGTACTATCAGAGAAAAGGGTCACTGTGATGATGTACCATCAGAGAAAAGAGTCACTGTGATGATGTACTATCAGAGAAAAGAGTCACTGTGATGATGTACTATCAGAGAAAAGAGTCACTGTGATGATGTACTATCAGAGAAAAGAGTCACTGTGATGATGTACTATCAGAGAAAAGAGTCACTGTGATGATGTACTATCAGAGAAAAGAGTTACTGTGATGATGTACTATCAGAGAAAAGAGTCACTGTGATGATGTACTATCAGAGAAAAGAGTCACTGTGATGATGTACTATCAGAGAAAAGAGTCACTGTGATGATGTACTATCAGAGAAAAGAGTCACTGTGATGATGTACTATCAGAGAAAAGAGTTACTGTGATGATGTACTATCAGAGAAAAGAGTCACTGTGATTATGTACTATCAGAGAAAAGAGTCACTGTGATGATGTACTATCAGAGAAAAGAGTCACTGTGATGATGCACTATCAGAGAAAAGAGTCACTGTGATGATGTACTATCAGAGAAAAGAGTCACTGTGATGATGTACTATCAGAGAAAAGAGTCACTGTGATGATGTACTATCAGAGAAAAGAGTTACTGTGATGATGTACTATCAGAGAAAAGAGTCACTGTGATGATGTACTATCAGAGAAAAGAGTCACTGTGATGATGTACTATCAGAGAAAAGAGTCACTGTGATGATGTACTATCAGAGAAAAGAGTCACTGTGATGATGTACTATCAGAGAAAAGAGTTACTGTGATGATGTACTATCAGAGAAAAGAGTCACTGTGATGATGTACTATCAGAGAAAAGAGTCACTGTGATGATGTACTATCAGAGAAAAGAGTCACTGTGATGATGCACTATCAGAGAAAAGAGTTACTGTGATGATGTACTATCAGAGAAAAGAGTCACTGTGATGATGTACTATCAGAGAAAAGAGTCACTGTGATGATGTACTATCAGAGAAAAGAGTCACTGTGATGATGTACTATCAGAGAAAAGAGTCACTGTGATGATGTACTATCAGAGAAAAGAGTTACTGTGATGATGTACTATCAGAGAAAAGAGTCACTGTGATGATGTACTATCAGAGAAAAGAGTCACTGTGATGATGTACTATCAGAGAAAAGAGTCACTGTGATGATGCACTATCAGAGAAAAGAGTCACTGTGATGATGTACTATCAGAGAAAAGAGTCACTGTGATGATGTACTATCAGAGAAAAGAGTCACTGTGATGATGTACTATCAGAGAAAAGAGTCACTGTGATGATGTACTATCAGAGAAAAGAGTCACTGTGATGATGTACTATCAGAGAAAAGAGTCACTGTGATGATGTACTATCAGAGAAAAGAGTTACTGTGATGATGTACTATCAGAGAAAAGAGTCACTGTGATGATGTACTATCAGAGAAAAGAGTCACTGTGATGATGTACTATCAGAGAAAAGAGTCACTGTGATGATATACTATCAGAGAAAAGAGTCACTGTGATGATGTACTATCAGAGAAAAGAGTCACTGTGATGATGTACTATCAGAGAAAAGAGTCACTGTGATGATGTACTATCAGAGAAAAGAGACACTGATGACGTACTATCAGAGAAAAAAATCTCTGACTGACTGTAAATAGATATTGTATGAATGATCTTCATCGTAAGAGTTCATCCCATGGTGCAATATTATTTGTTAACTAATTTAAAAATAATGAAATCAATATATGAAAAAATCTACGTAGAAAAATATTTTTTTAATCCTAAAATATCAGTTGAAATTTCAACTCGATTACCAAGTTCACTTCAACAAGTTTTGTAACATTTACCCAAAAAGTTACTTCATCTTCGGCGTTTATATTCAGCCAGAAAAGATGCCTCATTGAGTCTATGACATGCACGGTGGAGGAAAGGTCTACATACATTTTGAAATTATTCAGTGTTCGAATGTTATATTTTTAGGTAATGAGGCATAAAATTTAATTTTTGCAGGAATAAATGTTGGTGCACTCTTTCGAGTCTATCAAAAGAGATGGAATTTATTTTCTGTATTTTACATCTTTCTTATTATTGATCAATATTGAAAAAAAAGTCTAGCCTAAAATCATGAATTTTACCAAATTTCTTTATGATTCTTTGAATCGCTTTTACAAATCAACCATGAATAGAAAATGAAGCTTAGGAAAAATGATTTTAAATTGAAAATATGATTAAATATCATCAAATACTGCGAGTAGAAAATTCTACAAAGATTTTTATATAATCATTTTGTTGGTATATATGTAGCGTCATATAAGTATTATTATTTCTAATGTTCTCTTTTCATTGGAGATTTTCATTTTATAAGTAAATATCTCGAAGAAATTCTTTTATTAATTTATTATTATCATATAAGCAAGTATGCAATTTAGCTTTATTTTATTGCAGTTTACCCTTTAATATTTTCTTTACTGCATTTTTCGTTAAGAAAATAACTAGAGGTTTAACTGATGTATATGAATATGATTAGTAATCATTATTTTTGATCGATTTAAGGAAAACAGTATTATGAACAATGAAATTAGCAACAATAATCAAAAGTAGTTTACTGAGCTCGACTTTTATCATGCAGAATATTTAACAAATTTATGCACTGACAATAATGGTCATCAATAATTAGGTATGTTCGAGATTTAATGCAGAAAATATTGTCCGATATCACCGTGATGCAACGTTTTTACAATTTTATTATCGTATTTTGTTGAATAAAATAAAATAATATCGGATTTTTTTTTTTTTTTTTTAATCAAACATACCTACCATTTTTTTCATCAAAAACATCAAAAATGCCTAGTTACCTACACAGACACTCACCGTTCTCGGAAAATGAGTGTTAGGTTAGATCATGAACCAGTCTAACCATTTTAAATTTTGTGTGACATATCATGACCTCAACTAACCCCCACTTTCCGAGTACGATGAGCGTAAATAAGTGTCAGAATATTGTCAAGTGAAACGTTCCACTAAATACAAATGGCGCCACGTTAACATGTTATCCGTACATATGTTCTAATAGATATTGAACATGTAGCTACCTACAATGCTGAAACAGGATAACTTGTGTTATTCTGCCTAATACGCATTTTCGTATATTGTAAATTTATGATAGAAAATTAAATATGGAGGTTGTTTGGTAGAACGTGTCACAGTGGGTGCCTACTTTAAAAAAATTTAACCCCTAAAAAATTTAAGACATATTTGTTTCACAACATAACCAGTGAAAATACCTAACTGAACAGGAATGCGTAAATATACGGGAATAAGTAATTGAATGGGAATACATAAATGTACGGGAATAAATAACTGCACGGTAATAAGTAGGGTTGTGACAATATGCGTTTTAAATCATAGATCCTGAAAATATTACAGACGGATTGAATTAAAGAGTATTGAATGGTTCTACACCAGCGTTATATAGTATTCGATACCATTTCATTTCGTTTTGTCTATGATATTCTTAAGATCTTTGATTTAAAGCGCATATTGTCACAATCCTAGTAATAAGTATATGAACAGGAATATGTAAATGTACGGGAATAACAAAATAAGGAATTTTCTAAAAAGATAATATCGCTACCAGTACTAAATGTAAAATTATTTACCTTTAGTATTCGTATTGATATTTTCTCCTTAGCCAACTCTTTATGGGTAAGTTACGTATCCCCGTACAGTTACGCATTGCCGTACTGTAAAACAAATTCTATCAAAACTAAAATTATGTGAAATTACTAGAAAATTTATAATTAAAAAAATAATTAATAAACGGTATGTTTATCTACATACCGGAAGCTACCTAGAACAATACATAGAGACTCATAGAGGCAAACCAATACAGTACCTAACTATTTGGAGATTACGTACCTAGATAGACAAACCAACCGATACAAGTTGGGATGAGAGATAAAATGAACAGACATATTACATCATCTGTTTGAACTAGAGCAGCAACAGGAGGAATGAATGAAGTTAATATAGAACAATAGCAACAGGGTAACTTCTGAAAACAACAGTAACAGGAGAGAATGACGTGTGCAGTTAACAGGACAACAGTAACTGATAGAAATGACATGAACAGGTAAAAGGGCAACAGTAATAGGAGGAAATGACGTGAATAGTTGATAGGGTAACCGTAACAGAACTGGTCATGGGGATCCTGTGACCTATGAAAGAAGATTGACGTTCGAACGGCATGTGGAGGAAGTAACATTGAATATGAACAGAAGGAGAGGACTATTGAGCATGGTGGCAGGAGTGAGCTGGGACTGGTGGAAGGAGGATTCCATCAAGATCTATACGTGGGGGAATAAACCAATCTAGCTTGAGTTCCGAACCTAACCTCGAATGCAGTAACAGTGATTGCCGTCAACACCAGGAGTACCCCTACGAGATGCTGTCTGCTAGAGGTGAGTCTGTAGAAAACGAGGAACGTGCGAGAGGTGAAAGGGCATGGATAGAGAAGATTTTAGGAGGAATCTGGGGATAAGGGAGGTTCTGAGGAGGTCGATCTGGAAGGATGGAGTAGAGGGATGGAGCATCAGGAGAGAAGATGAGAGAGAGAGAGCATTTCTTCGAGACGCGGCACACCTTGCATGATAAAGTATATTTAGACGAGGATAAGTGATCCAACTGAGGAAAGACTGATAAGATCAATGGAAGCACTGGAACTGTGTGGTCAGCTGGGTCTAGTGTGGTGCACGGACGGATCGCAGAAGGGGAAGTGGAAAAAGGAGGGATTGGAGTGGTGGCGAGAAGAGGAGAAGTGACAGTGGAGAAGTGGAAGTGTTCTTTTCTGGTGTTATTACGGCATCACGCACCAGCAGGAGGAGGTACGAGAGAGAAGTGAGAGAAAGCAGAGAGGAGAACATTGCAAAGGGACAGTGAGTTAACCTGGTCAGATTTCAGTCATGACACCACCCGGCAGTAAGGAAATGAAGAAGACTGGTGCGTTTGGAGGGGACGGCGGAGTGCAGACTTTGTGGGGAGGAGGAGGAGAGTAGCGATCACTAGTCGATTCGGTGCCAGGCACATGATGAGGGTAGGAGCATGGACTGGGTTGGGAGAACATTATTTTGGGGAGCTACTAAAGGATTCGGGTACTTTGCGACTTTCAGAAGAATCCTGAGTCGGCTGAGGTTAATAAAATAACAACATCAACAATAACACTGCAATAGAAAGGAATTTCGTGAACAATTAAGGTATTTGGTAAAGTCATCGCGGTAAATTCATCGCTGGTAAATTCATCGCATGGTAAATTCATCGCATAGTAAATTCATCGCGTGGTAAATTCATCGCATGGCAAATTCATCGCATGATAAATTCATCGCATGGTACATTATAAAATTAAATTGAGAAACTTAAATATACTTTTTGCAAATTATCTTTATTTTTCGCTGGATTAGTGTAACTTGTTTGTAAGAATCTGTGATGTTAGTTTACTTTAAATGATTGGATTTTAGTAATAGAATGTCATATAATTTTCGCATGTATATCATTCAATTAATATTTAATTTACAATATTTAATATGTGAATATACTTGCATTAATTTATTATTTTATAGTTATGCATATTTTTCTTTAATTTGAATTTTTAATATTTCTCAAATTACGTATTTGGGTAGCTACTCATAGTTTGAACAATAACATAACTGTAAATGCTACACCTCTTTGAAAATATGATCAGCAAAGCATAATTGCCTCAGTAAATGGGAACCAGGTTTTCTAATTATTTAAGAGTTATTGATAACAATTTATCTTTTTAAAAGTAATTTAGATATATTTTTTGTGAAGTTGTAACGATAGAATTGAATCTTAATATTAACGGTTTGCTTTAGCAACATATCCATATATTATTTTGTTGACCGACAATTGGGCCACGACAATTGGGCACAAGATAATTGGTCCCGGGGCAATTAGGCCCCACGACAATTGGGCCCCGTACAATTGGGCCCACGACAATTGGGCCCAAGGACCAAAATCTTTTTTTCTCATTTTTTCAGAGTCTACAGTATCAACTTAATTAAAGACCATTGCTACCGTAATAACTAGGGATGTGACAATATGCGTTTGGTATAAAAATGTAGTCTTGAGCATAATTAAAATATAGAATATTCTTAATATGAAAAAAACATTCTTGTTATGAAACATATATATCTTTTAATAGAACATATTCGTTTCATGAATAAATGGTTTTATTCTTTTAAATTACTATAAATTTCTATTCTGAGATAGGTCATGTAAGCAACATATTTCCTAGTTACAGTGTACCTCTATAGTGAACTCCTGCATATAGTGAATGAGTTAGGATGTAACCAATAGAAAATAAGAATGTAGCTATTTTAGATGAAGAGACAATAGAAAATAAGAGTACATGCATTTAAAGAAGGCCGTGGCCCTCCAAGACATGCTGAAATTATTGGAACATACAATTAGTCGAATTAAAGTTATTAGTTATGTGAATTTGTTGAAACCTGTTCACTGTTCAGTGTTCAATATAGAAGAGTTTCATAAATTAGTATTACAAAAGGTATTTTCACAATTTCATTTTATCCCTACAACTCTTCAAATTTTCTTAGTTTAATGTCACGAAAATCTTTAAAATTCACATAACATGATTCAAGTTAATAAAAAATATTTAAATACTTCAAATATTTTCATTACACCGAAACATGAGATTAGTATACAAACGTGATTTCACGAGCTTATCAATATACACCTTATCAAGTATATCAAACGAATTTTAAAATTACAAACATATTTTTAGAGAATATAAAACATATTTCTAATATAATATTGTCACAACCCTAATAATGACAAAGTAACACTTCTTTATTGTGTCTTCTGCCCAATTTTTTCTGAGTTCGATTGTTTTGGAGCCCAATTGTCGTGGGCCCAATTGTCGTGAGCCAAATGTCGTTGGGACCAATTTTCCTGGGGATCAATTGTCTTGGGCCCAATTGTCGGTGCACCATATTGTTTGTAACGTTTCAATGTCTTTAAAAGAAAATCATCTTTTATTTACCTCTCAATTATTTGTATTATCTACCTTCCTTTTATATGTCATCGATGATTTACTATGCGATGAATTTACCTGCGATGAAATTACCATGCGGCCTTTAACTGAAATGGTTTTTTTCTTCCCTATTAATTATATTAAGTACTCAATAAAATTTAATAATTTTCAATAACATTTTCTATTTTATTGTAGCCTTTGACGTCAGTAAACACTAACATACCATGAATCATCTTCAGTATGTCAGATCAGCTGCCCGGCCGGCGTACCGTGGAACGCGATCATGTTCCCGACATGTTCAGTTCAAGTTGATACATGACGTAATGGTTATCATATAAAAGGGGGCATGGAAGGTGAACGTTTTCAGTTGTTTTCTATAGTTATCACGATCTAGAGAGATCTAGAGAGAGCTAAATCGTGTGGAGGTGTTTTATTTATTTTAATATATGCGATATAAATATATTTAAAATGGAATACCAACCAATAAACTACGGTGGATACTCAAGTAATCCATTATCAGTGAATTATTTAAAAGAAACCTATTTATCGGGATTCGATCCAAATGTAAGTATTTTGTAGTAATTTAAATTGAAATTGGGAAGATATTAATTACAATTAAGATGAAATATCACGCAGATATAGGGTATGATACGAATTATCGGACAGTTCCACGTTTCCGGTCACAATTTTTTTTTTCATTAATTTGACTTGTTATTTTAATTGGTATCCATGATACCTAAAGACATCATGGATACCAATTAAAATAACGAATTAGACGGTATTTTTTTTTATTAATGACCGAAAATGTGAAACTGTCCAACAACTCGTTACTTACATTTCAATAATGTTCTTTCTTATGAGATGGGAAATCTGTTTGCATTTATATTTAGTTTAATAATTTTAATTTGGAATATAGTTTTTTTGATAAAGTTATTATTTAATAATTATGAATTATGTAATTATTTAATTTTTTATTAATTTATTTACAAAAACCTGAGAGATGTACAGTTTGCTAAAAAGTAAAATTCGTAATATTGTACTACATATTGCAATTTTTTGAAAAAAAACATAAGTCGAATGTCATTGATTCCCAGACAAAAAAATTATGGTGCAGCCATAGAAGATTAATAGTCATCTTTTAATCTTCTATGGCCCCACCATAACTTCCTAACTGGTTGATAAGAGGGCTTGATTAATATGAATGTCCTTTTAATCTTCCCTTTTATTTATGATATTATTTAACCATGATTAATTTTCTTATAACCAATGTTGGTTGTGTCGACTTCTTTTATTAGAGTAATTTTATTTATGTTCATAAGAATTTTATCAAATTGTGAAAAGTAAATGCAAATTGCAGTCGAGTATAGATAGCGTCTAGATTTTTCGAATACATTTCACCAACATTAAAAATAAATTATTTTCGAACGTGAAAAAAGTATGTCCCTTTTTTTCGGTCAAATTTTTAATAATTAAAGTTATGAAATAAAATTTTCCAAATCTAAATTATAAAAAATATTTGCACCACCCAATGATCAATATTTAAAATTAAATTAAATAATTTCAAATGCTTTACCAAAATTAACGAAATTTTAGATTTATATTAAAGGTGTTATGTACATTAATTAAACTCAATGCATTTGATCTATAATGGTAAAATGATTTCATTTTAAAGCAAATAATTGCGCATCTTTGGATTTCTTCAATTTGAATCATTTTTATGAGTCGTTTCAATATTTTTTCTTCTCAACCAATAAACATTATGTGAATTTTCAATTTAAATAATAAAAATTACAATTGGTAATTACTAACCAAAAATGTAAGAGAATTTGAATTAAAACTACCTGTCACTATTCAAATTCTTCCTAGGCAAGAAGGATTATTTCATGAGAGAGTAAGGAAATTTCCCAGGAATAATTCCTTCTTGCCTGGGATAGAGTACAGATTCTTGTTTCGTCAATAAAAGCGTATCTTATTTATTTATTTATTTATTTATTTATTTACACAAAATATTCCCTTACAATGTTAGCTGCTATTCGGGATGTATAGCAGCCAAAAATAAGAATACAAATCAATGAAAGGAACACTCAGGCCCGGAAAAGCAGTTGCTTCTAGGGCATCCTAATAGTAAAAAAAAATGAAAAAAAAAATTACACACGTGCTAAGAAATAAACTATATGTACCTATATAATTTCTTTCAATGGCATTCCTTATCTCATTCTATAACAGTGCTATGATTGATACATTCACACTCACATGTTATAGATATACTGTGTCTATATACACATTCATGTGAATCACTTGATAATTAAAATAGGGTACACTTTTTATATCTTCAACGAAAGGAGGAAAAATATTCATTTTAATAATTTCTCTAAATTGGTTGAAAAATTTGGATTTTTTTTAAATTCATAAAAAACTAATATTTTATAAATTCATAACAAATTAATGTTTCGTAAAATTCATAACAAATTAATGTTTCGTAAAATTCATAACAAATTAATGTTTTGTAAATTCATAAAAGATTAATATTTTTTCAAATATACATGTTTTCCAATAAAATGAAAGAAAAGATAAATGAATACATAGTTAAAAAGTAAAAGAACATTTTTCAAGAAAAAGGGATGAAGTAACTCTTTGATAATTGTTTAAAGTTCATATATAAATAAAATTTAGTTGCAAACATTGTACCCTAACCCATTTTTTCATTCAATAACTTCAGGAAATTATTGGCTGACATGACGTAACAAGTAACTAACTCAACCATTTATATCTTGTACACGCTTTATATAAGAACATACATACACACACACGCACATAACTTGTACATATCAGCAGGCTATGTTCTGAACATGTTTGCAGTATCTCGTCACAACGCTTTCCACTCACATCATCTGAAGCAATGGCTTACAAACGGAAATTTCTTCGTCAGTACCAGTTAGAATTGGATGCAAGAGAGCAGATTTTGGTGATAACTTACGTCTACTATACTAAGGACACTATAATCAGTGAATTAGGCGACAACTGTGAATAAAGTGACTCTGTGTGTGCATTTGGATGATATTGTGTTGCTTTAGATGTTAAAAGAGTGCTTAGATAGTTATTGGAGTTTAATAAAATGTTTCTTAAACGTAAATTACGGCCCGTGAAGATGGTGCTTGTTTCTCCGTTCGATTAAATCTTTATACATTTCGGAATTAATTAAATATCGATGTTAGAAAGGGTTAGGTGTCGTTATTTTTTAAACTAAATAAGATGCAAATATGAAATGATGACATAGTAAAAGAAAGTTTTCTCGATCAGATATTCTTTAGATTTTAAAATACAAGGAAAAAACCATTCCTGATTGTCATTTCTGTCGACTGGTTTCTCTTTTTAAAAAAAATATTTCAATGATTATTACGTAATGCATTATGAATTTCCAATTAATTTAATAGGAAAAATTATTCAGGCCGTATGAGGTCTTCTCAATAGTCCGACACCCTGATCACGCAATGTAGTTTGTTGCATCCGCTAGTTTGTTGTACTGCACTGTTCAGGGCCACACGCTCATCGATATGCATATATTTAGAAATGAAACTGCAAGAGTGTTGGACCAATTAATAGTAACCATGCAGTTTGTCAATACCAAATAATTCTGGTTATTTTAGATCCATCCAAAGTTTAATGATGTAGTTTAAATAAAACAAAGAGTATTTCTTATATTTTTTAGTTGCTAAGTTATCATTCTATAGAGAAAAATAAATATGCCTAATTTTTTGTTTAATGAATTTTTTTTCTCAATTTTCAGATTTTAAAACTGTTTTATTCATGTTGACTCAAATAACTTATTAATTTATATTTTATCTTTTCAGTCAACCCCATCCCGTGACTTTGATGGAATACCTACCGAGACGAGCGATGGTCCATTGTTCAACAATTACCAATCCGATAGTTGTTACGGACATTCCTCTAATGCCAGTCATGGGGATTTATTGCTGCCGCCGGAACACCAATCAGGATCTATATATTCACCTCAGTATCAGTCAGGATCAATGTATTCACCTGAGGACCAATCAGGATCAACGTTTTCGACGGATCACCAATCAGGATCAATGAATTCATCTCAGTATCAATCAGGATCATTGTACTTACCTGAGGACCAATCAGGATCAATGTTTCCAATTGAATCTTCCAATCTTGCTGGTCCAACTGACGTGGTGAAAAGGAAGAGGAAACCAAAAATGAGTAAACTGGAAATGACTAAAGAGCAGTGGGCAGAATATCAAAGACAAAATGTAAGTATATATACTTGTAAAGTAAAAATGATTGTACACATATTGCATGGGTCTAAATATATGAAATAATATCTATTATTAGGTTTTTCCTCACTAAAATAACGGAATATCAACTCGCATTTTGAAAACCACATAAGAAGAATATTTGGAAAATTATCATAAATCTGAAGTATTGCAAGAAATATATACTTTTGTACCTCCTTTGATATGAACAGACTCTTTAAATGTCTTTCTATTTGATATCCAGCCAAAATTCTCATCAGTGATTCATGAAAAGATAATACCTGTTTATCATCTCCAAGAAGAGGTCATTAGTCAACTATGACGTGAACACTAACTTATATCCGTATCATGATAAAACTTAATTTTCATAATAATCATATTCGCGCTATAATACCTACCCAACACTTGCAGATTTCAAAAATCAATTTTACAAAACCAATTGAAGTAAGAGAAACCTGATTGTGTCGGTTTTATTAATTTTCATTTATTTATTTCATTTTTCAGAGTAGGATGAGGATGCAGAACAAGAGGGACAGGGACAAGCTGAAGAAACAAGCTGCTGATTCCAGTGACCCAAACAATCTCTTCAATCACTAGTGGACCATCTTGGGAAACTACCGCACCTGTTGGAATTGGGGACCTGTTCGTGGACCTTTTCCTATGCTCAAAAAAATACCTAGACCCTAAGATCCTTATACCAAATAAAATATATATATATGTATTGCCTTTTTGTTATCGGAATGTTTAAGTGTTATTTTAGGTATTTATATTCAGTTTGCTTGAAAATTGCAATCATTATTTATTTACTGTATTGGGTTTGTATAGATATTTAAGATTTGGATTTAATGGTGTGAAACAAATTTGTAGTTCTTCTTAAATTTGGTTAGAATTAATTCTGTTATAATTTCCATAATTCCATTATTTAATTACCTATCCAACCAGATTCTCATTAAGTCTACACTGTTTTGCAGCATTTACAGATACTATACCAAAGAATCTACTTATCAATCAATGCCCTTCAAACAGTATTTTTTATACCTCTGTAATTTATACTACTGTACCAATTATTAAGGATTTTTGCTCATGTAATTTTAGATGATATGTATGTAAGAGCCAGAGAAAAAGTTATGGTGGGGCCATTGAAGATTAAGAGGGGACCCCTTTTAATTTTATTGTCCTAACTCTTCTATAGCCCAACCATAACTTTGTCTCTGAAAAACTATGAATAAATGAATCTAGTACATGTGTTCCTAATACAAAATAAGTGCGATTATTTTAATATTTATTTTTGTACTTTTAAAAATATACTTTTAGAAAATCTACCAATGTATTTCAAGACCTTACCATCTAATTAAATTAATATATAGGCAATCTGATAAGTATGCAACTCGATAAGTATCGCAAACTCAAATCGTAGCAATAGTTTAAATTTATGATTTATAGGTAGCTGTCAATTTAAAACATACTAAATATTTAATAGGTTATTATTATTTGTTTTGTAAAAGAACGATCTCCCTAAATTACGTAACCAAAACGTGCTGTAGCTAGGTAAGTACTACCCAACAAAAATAATTATTCACCTAGTTATTAACCTCTCAAAAAAAAAAAACTTTAATAGGTTCTACTTGCATTACTTGTTACCAGAATTAGTTCACATTCTGTGATAAGAAAGTTCAAAGTATCAAGTGAATTAAAAGTATTGAAATTCAACCGTAACTTTAACTATCACTTAGTATAGATGCGTAATTAAATAGATAGTTTGATCCAAGTTATTGGTTGGTGCAACATTTTCGAACACGCAAGAAAAAATAAAATAATTAATATTTACCATTTATTTTAATTGGTGAACATGATACCTGTAGGTATATAAATCAAAGTATCAAAATAATTACCTATACATACTGAATTTGTGTAAAGCAATGGCTGAATTTTAATACTTTCAATTCATTCGCTACTCTGAACTTTCATTATAGAGCTTTCATCATTAAACTATACGCTTAGCCAAGCCTTCAAAACCATTTTCTTTATATTCTTACTTATAGAAAATGAAATGTTAAAGAGTTACAAATAATGTAAATATATAAAGTCCTTCTTCGCTCTAATTAGCTACCATATCTAATAATGGCGGGCTTGCCTGTATTCAAACAGTGATTTAGGCATCGCGTAGTGTACGGTACAATATAGAGTAGAATATGAGAATTTAGAATCCATAGTTCTATCAGAGAAAAGAGTCACTGTGATGATGTACTATCAGAGAAAAGAGTCACTGTGATGATGTACTATCAGAGAAAAGAGTCACTGTGATGATGTACTATCAGAGAAAAGAGTCACTGTGATGATGTACTATCAGAGAAAAGAGTCACTGTGATGATGTACTATCAGAGAAAAGAGTCACTGTGATGATGTACTATCAGAGAAAAGAGTCACTGTGATGATGTACTATCAGAGAAAAGAGTCACTGTGATGATGTACTATCAGAGAAAAGAGTCACTGTGATGATGTACTATCAGAGAAAAGAGTCACTGTGATGATGTACTATCAGAGAAAAGAGTCACTGTGATGATGTACTATCAGAGAAAAGAGTCACTGTGATGATGTACTATCAGAGAAAAGAGTCACTGTGATGATGTACTATCAGAGAAAAGAGTCACTGTGATGATGTACTATCAGAGAAAAGAGTCACTGTGATGATGTACTATCAGAGAAAAGAGTCACTGTGATGATGTACTATCAGAGAAAAGAGTCACTGTGATGATGTACTATCAGAGAAAAGAGTCACTGTGATGATGTACTATCAGAGAAAAGAGTCACTGTGATGATGTACTATCAGAGAAAAGAGTCACTGTGATGATGTACTATCAGAGAAAAGAGTCACTGTGATGATGTACTATCAGAGACAAGAGTCCCTGTGATGATGAATTATCAGAGAAAAGAGTCACTGTGATGATGTACTATCAGAGACCAGAGTCCCTGTGATGATGTACTATCAGAGAAAAGAGTCACTGTGATGATGTACTATCAGAGGAAAGAGTCACTGTGATGATGTACTATCAGAGAAAAGAGTCACTGTGATGATGTACTATCAGAGACCAGAGTCCCTGTGATGATGTACTATCAGAGAAAAGAGTCCCTGTGATGATGTACTATCAGAGAAAAGAGTCACTGTGATGATGTACTATCAGAGAAAAGAGTCACTGTGATGATGTACTATCAGAGAAAAGAGTCACTGTGATGATGTACTATCAGAGAAAAGAGTCACTGTGATGATGTACTATCAGAGAAAAGAGTCACTGTGATGATGTACTATCAGAAAAAAAGAGTCCCTGTGATGATGTACTATCAGAGAAAAGAGTCACTGTGATGATGTACTATCAGAGAAAAGAGTCACTGTGATGATGTACTATCAGAGAAATGAGTCCCTGTGATGATGTACTACCAGAGAAAAGAGTCACTGTGATGATGTGCTATCAGAGAAAAGAGTCACTGTGATGATGTACTATCAGAGAAAAGAGTCACTGTGATGATGTACTATCAGAGACAAGAGTCCCTGTGATGATGAACTATCAGAGAAAAGAGTCACTGTGATGATGTGCTATCAGAGAAAAGAGTCACTGTGATGATGTACTATCAGAGAAAAGAGTCACTGTGATGATGTACTATCAGAGACCAGAGTCCCTGTGATGATGTACTATCAGAGAAAAGAGTCCCTGTGATGATGTACTATCAGAGAAAAGAGTCACTGTGATGATGTACTATCAGAGAAAAGAGTCACTGTGATGATGTACTATCAGAGAAAAGAGTCACTGTGATGATGTACTATCAGAGAAAAGAGTCACTGTGATGATGTACTATCAGAGAAAAGAGTCACTGTGATGATGTACTATCAGAGAAAAGAGTCACTGTGATGATGTACTATCAGAGAAAAGAGTCACTGTGATGATGTACTATCAGAGAAAAGAGTCACTGTGATGATGTACTATCAGAGAAAAGAGTCACTGTGATGATGTACTATCAGAGAAAAGAGTCACTGTGATGATGTACTATCAGAGAAAAGAGTCACTGTGATGATGTACTATCAGAGAAAAGAGTCACTGTGATGATGTACTATCAGAGAAAAGAGTCACTGTGATGATGTACTATCAGAGAAAAGAGTCACTGTGATGATGTACTATCAGAGAAAAGAGTCACTGTGATGATGTACTATCAGAGAAAAGAGTCACTGTGATGATGTACTATCAGAGAAAAGAGTCACTGTGATGATGTACTATAAGAGAAAAGAGTCACTGTGATGATGTACTATCAGAGAAAAGAGTCACTGTGATGATGTACTATCAGAGAAAAGAGTCACTGTGATGATGTACTATCAGAGAAAAGAGTCACTGTGATGATGTACTATCAGAGAAAAGAGTCACTGTGATGATGTACTATCAGAGAAAAGAGTCACTGTGATGATGTACTATCAGAGAAAAGAGTCACTGTGATGATGTACCATCAGAGAAAAGAGTCACTGTGATGATGTACTATCAGAGAAAAGAGTCACTGTGATGATGTACTATCAGAGAAAAGAGTCACTGTGATGATGTACTATCAGAAAAAAAAAAATCTCTGACTGACTGTAAATAGATATTGTATGAATGATCTTCATCGTAAGAGTTCATCCCATGAGGCAATATTATTTGTTAACTAATTTAAAAATAATGAAATCAATATATGAAAACAGTCTACGTAGAAAAATATTTTTTTAATCCTAAAATAGTACCATTAAAAGTTCTTCATTTAAGTACTTGTTAATCAAAGTACTTAAGTACATACTGAAGTACTTTGTATTTAAGTACTGCTTAGCTCCGTCCGTTATAGTCAGTCCCAATGTCACTGAGAAAAAAAAATTACGAGTCAGCCTGACTCATCTCTTGAGTCAAGGCTGACAAAACTCTAATGTTGGAGTCTTATTTCTTGATTGACTCTACCTGAGTCAATATGACTATGAATTAGGAGTCATTGGGAGTCAATATGACTGTTACTTTTAGTAAAATATTAGGAGGAGTCAAATTGATTCTCACTTTTGAGCCAGTTCAATTTGACCCGTATTTTTTCAGTGTAGTCCCCTCCTTCTCTCAGGGCTTGTCTTCTCTCAGGGACCCAAGTTTCTTTTTTTTCTCAACTACCAAGTTGCCGGCAATGAGGTTTGCCTCCCTAGGCCTAGTGGGTGTAGGTCATGAGCCCCCCCCCCTTGGTCATGAGATCCCCCCCCCCGGTCA
>CANNZV010001064.1:116707-302888 GCA_947561585.1 Caprella mutica
GTTTCTCAAGATGGTCCACTAGTGATTGAAGAGATTGTTTGGGTCACTGGAATCAGCAGCTTGTTTTTTCAGCTTGTCCCTGTCCCTCTTGTTCTGCATCCTCATCCTACTCTGAAAAATGAAATAAATAAATGAAAGTTAATAAAACCAACACAATCTATCTATCAACAGAATCTTCCATAGGTCTGAAAAACTTATTTTTAAAATCTGCAAGGTTGGTTTAGGATTATACCACGAATATGATTATCATTAGAATTATTCTATATTTTAAATTCTTTTCTTTCGGATGAGATATTAATTTGAAGTAAAGTACTACAGCAACTTGAAATGAGTCAATCATGCATGATACAGAAATATATGAGAATTCTCGTCATAGGTGACTAATGATTACGTCTTAAGGAAATGAAAAAGTGGTATTATTATCTGAACATGAATCACTGATGTAACTCTTTTCTTGATATGAGATAGGAAGTCCATACCTACTACTATTAGTGTCTCTGATATCATGAAGATACACTCATTGAAATTTTGCTATTTTTGTGAGGATAAACTTCTATATATTTAGACACATTCATTGTGTGTACAATCTTTTTTACTTTACAAGTCTATATACTTACATTTTGTCTTTGATATTCCGCCCACTGCTCTTTAGTCATTTCCAGTTTACTCATTTTTGATTTCCTCTTCCTTTTCTCCCCGTCACTTGGACCAGCAAGATTGGAAGATTCACTTGGAAATATTGGTCCGGATTGGTTCTCAGGTAAGTACAATGATCCTGATTGGTCCTCAGGTAAGTACAATGATCCTGATTTGTCCCCAGGTGAATACATTGATCCTGATTGATACTGAGATGAATTCATTGATCCTGATTGGTGATCCGTCGGAAACATTGATCTTGATTGGTCCTCAGGTGAATACATTGATCCTGATTGATACTGAGATGAATTCATTGATCCTGATTGGTGATCCGTCGGAAACATTGATCGTGATTGGTCCTCAGGTGAATACATTGATCCTGACTGATACTGAGGTGAATATATAGATCCTGATTGGTGTTCCGGCGGCAGCAATAAATCCCCATGACTGGCATTGGAGGAATGTCCGTAACAACTATCGGATTGGTAATTGCTGAACAATGGACCATCGTTCGTCTCGGTAGGTATTCCATCAAAGTCACGGGTTGACTGAAAAGATAAAATAGAATAAATTAGTCATTTGAGTCTATATGAAGAATATTTTGAAATCTGAAAATAGAATAAAGTTAAAGTACTTTATTCAACTTTAGCAGAGGAAAAATTACTGGAAATATTAGGTATTGACAAATTGCATGACTAATAAGCTCTTTTGGATGAAAAGGGAATTCAAAATTCAAAATGATTGAAATATTTATCACAAAGCAAAACCTGTCGAAAGGATTGCCAATCAGGAGGCATTAATTTCTTTTATTCTTTAAAAAATAAATCATCGTACAAACTTTCTTGTACAATAAATAATATTATTTGTATAAAAATTGATCAATTAACGACAATTAACATTTTCTAACATCGATATTTAATTAATTTCGAAATGTATAAAGATTTAATCGATCTACGAAACAAGCATCAATTTCACGGGCTGCAATTCACGTTTAAGAAACATTTTATTAAACTCCCACAACTATCTAAGCACTCTTTTAACACCTAAAGCAACACAATAGCATCCCAATGCACACACAGAGTCACTTTATTCACAGTTGTCGCCTAATTCACTGATTATAGTGTCCTTAGTATAGTAGACGTAAGTTATCACCAAAATCTGCTCTCTTGCATCCAATTCTAACTGGTACTGACGAAGAAATTTCCGTTTGTAAGCCATTGCTTCAGATGATGTGAGTGGAAAGCCTTGTGACGAGATACTGCAAACATGTTCAGAACATAGCCTGCTGATATGTACAAGTTATGTGCGTGTGTATGTATGTATGTTCTTATATAAAGCGTGTACAAGATATAAATGGTTGAGTTAGCTACTTGTTGCGTCATGTCAGCCAATAACTTCCTGAAGTTATTCAATGAAAAAATGGGTTAGGGTACAATGTTTGCAACTAAAATTTATTTATATATGAACTTTAAACAATTATCAAAGAGTTACTTCATCCCTTTTTCGTGAAAAATGTTCTTATACTTTTTAACTATGTATTTATTTATATTTTCTTTCATTTTATTGGAAAACATGTATATTTGAAAAAAAAATTAATTTGTTATGAATTTTACAAAACATTAATTTGTTTTGAATTTATAAAATATTAATTTGTTATGAATTTATAAAATATTAATTTTTTATGAATTTTAAAAAATTCAAATTCTTTGAACCAATTTAGAGAAATTATAAAAATGAATATTTTTCCTCCTTTCGTTGAAGATATAAAAAGTGTACCCTATTTTAATTATCAGTGATTCATATGAATGTGTATATAGACACAGTATATCTATAACATGTGAGTGTGAATGTATCAATCATAGCACTGTTATAGAATGAGATAAGGAATGCCATTGAAAGAAATCATATAGGTACATATTATTTAATTAGATACGCTTTTATTGACGAAAGAAGAATCTGTACTCTATCCCAGGCAAGAAGGAATCCCAATAATTAATCCTTAGCTTGCCTTGGAAATATCTGTACCCTAAACACTGCAAGAAGGAAGAATTATTCCTGGGATATTTCCCTGATATCTTAAGAGTCATTTATCATTAAATGTTTAGTAATTGAGAAATATAATTCTCGAAAAAGACAAATTAAATAAGTCAAATTGAATTAATATAATGAAGAACAATTTCTCGCCTTAAAATGAATTCGTTTTATTAGTAAAAATAAAATGAATTACCACATATGATATACATATATTTTCGGTACAGTATTGAAAATTAATGAATTCGATTAAAAATGCATTCATAATTGTATAGAGCAAATAAATAGAATTACATTGGTTTTGAATTGCACATAATTTATTGGGATAACATTAAACGAAATATTTTTATTTTATACTCAACTTCTCATATTTTTCATAATTTTTTCTTATAAGCGGGCATCAAACTACTTAAATGATTAATAAAAAAAAATATTTCAGTAAAAAAAGATCGATAATCAATAGAAACGTTAAATTTTACATTAATTCAATATTGAGATTAAGGAAATAGATATGTTACAGAAATTGTTTTATTATTCAATATCCCAGAGTTCTGAAATTTGGTATAAATTTAGACTTTGTTTTTCCCAATTTTTGCCTTTTCTTAAACAAATCGAGCCCTTAAATTAAGTAATAAATATAAAATAATTAATTGGAATGAATACATTTTTATACTAAAATAAATTTTCATTCACTATATAAAAATAGAACTATAAAATTATAACCATAATGATAGAAAAATTATAATTTAGTCGAACTAGAATATTTTTCATTAACTACCTACTAAGTTAAAGTACTACTAAATATAAATTAAATTAAACTACTAAATTAAATTTCTATTCACTATTATAACCACAATGATAGAATATTTATAATTTTGTCGAAGTAAAATATTTTTCAAAACCTGATTACCGAATAAAATTACAATATAAATAAAATTACAAAAGAATTCCTAACTCATTAAATAGAACACTACATAATGTAATGTAAGTTACATATCCGACAGTTCCACCATCTTAAAAAAATATTGTATCACCCTAACTCATTTGTTCTTGTAGAATAACTGTCTCACTCACCATTGGACTTAGGCAGGATAGGTAGTCTTTCAAATCTACTGGATTTTGTTGAGTGTCACTGGTTGGATTATCAGCGTATTCTATATCTTGATGATTCATTTTTAAATATATTTAACGAAATAATAAACACCTTCACACAATTCAGCTTTCTAGATCTTTTAGAGGTGAGACAATGTGTTCACTTCAGAAAACAATTGAAATCATTTACCTTCCATGCTCTCTTTTATATGAGCACCATTACGTCATGCTTCTACATGCATAAACTGAACATGTTAGAAACAAGAACACGTAGCTCAGTACGCCGGCCGCGAAACTAATTTGACATATTACTTAAGATGCCTCATATTCTCAAGATATGTTAGAGTTTACTGACGTCAAAGGGCCACTAGTTAATATAAAATGAAAGTTTTATTACGAATAGCTGAAGTGGAAAAAAGTATATACGTAGGTTTCTTGATTATTTAAAAAAAATATAAATGAAAAATAAAATATACAATAACATCGGAAAATTATTCTTATTTATGAAATATAAATGATGTATCAGAGAAATCAGTCACTGCATGATCCCAGATTTCTATTTATAAATATTTTCCAATCATACAAATTTGTTTTTGTGTTCTAAAACCAATTTTAAAATTATTAAGATATTACAATTACTAAAGTTTGTTGTTGGAAATGTGAAATTAGTAAACTGTTTTAAAAATTATTCAAATATGTACTTCTTTGACTGTACCTGTTAGTGGACTTACCTTTTAACTGATACGTGTAGTACTCTCCTATTTTTCTGTTAAATGTCCACGCCAATTCATTCCTGTTAATTTCGTCATGCGGTGTCTGGCGATATCATTTCCAGTCTCCTTGTCACCTTCACCTCCACTCTTCCTGTCTCCTTAGTACTCCTCTTCCTATACACTTGCGCATACTTCAGCATAAAGGCATTAGACTTTGTCTTTTCTATTACAAACCTCCTACTATTATATTCTATCAGCTTTCTCTCCTCTTCCTAGCTTTCCTCTCTAACTCCTTGGCGTTGCTTCCCATATTACCTCATTCACCAACTGCATTTCTCTTTCGATCCCTTCTGTTCTCTACGATGTTCTCTCTTTCTCCTTGTACCTCTACTTCACTTCTTTAATATCCCGTACTGCCTCCATTCTCATCTCATATCTGTACTTCTCCCAGTGTGTCTTCTTCACTACCTTCTTTTACGTCACTATCCTCCTATTCCATATCACTCTGATGGACAGACTATCAGACTGGAGGTAATTCACCACTTTTCTGCGATGCTACTCCTCCTTACCGTTTCCTCTACTATCATGTACGGTACAGTGTCTTGTCCTCCTTGTTTTTTCTGTTATTGAACGTCGTCCAGTCTTTCTTCGTCACCCACTTCTCCATCTTCCTACCACTTGCTTCTTCCAGTGCGTGGTCCACAGCGGGTGGTGCATATTAAGGTCGCCACCCTACAGTGCTTCTTCTTCGAGCAACAGGCTCCCCAACTTTCCTTTCCTCTAGAATGTCTGTAGGTACTGACTAGTCTCTTCTCTCCTCCTGGTACAGGGTATCACTATAACTTGCACCACCAGTTATCTTCCTGCTACTATCTTCTCCCCATAGAATGGTATAAACGTTCCTCACAAATACCATCAGTCCTCCTCCCTTATGCAATGTCATTCTGCTTCCTTTCCTGTATCTCCTCACTCCTCCAAATCCTTCCATCTCTGGTATTTTGCCTCTCTCTCCTAATTCCGTCTCTTGTATCATCGCTACATCGATTCTAAGTCCTTTCGCCGAAAATACTTTTGCCGCACGACACTATAGCCGAATGATACTTTCGCCGTAAATATGACAATTATTTACCTGAATAAGGTATACTTACTTTTCAGTAAAATTTTGTCACTATCAAACCGGGACGGGCGTGGGGGCACAACCCCCCCCCCTTCCAAACCTCCTTGCATCCGCATGTGGCATGCTACTACACGGCGCATCCGCCGTCCTTCCACACTGTTTGCACACTTTTTCAAAAGATGTTTGTTCCCAGGGTCTTAGCACGGGAACAGGACAAAATCCCCCTTCGGACAAAAGCCCCCTCCGGACAAAAGCCCCTTCCAGACAAAATCTCCATCCGGACATATCCCCCCACCGGACAAAAGCCTCCTCCAGATAAAATCTCCCTCCGGACAAAAGCCCCCTCTGGATGCAGACAGACAGATTTTAATAAGCTTAGAAATCATGTTGTTTACAAACAAAGTATCAAGAAGATGCTGACTATAAAGTTAAGATGCGCATGATAGCAGCATTATCTTTCGGATAACCTCAAACAATTTCCCTCAAGGAGTGGTTGTTCACATCCACATTTTTTTTAAATTCTTTGACTTACTTAAAACAGAAATTAAATATCAGGACTGCCTGGTGACTCAACATAGTTCTGGTCATGAGCCTCAAACACACAGAAAAAAAGCGAATAAAGAAGGTTACAGCCCAATATAAAAACTATTCCCATGAAGATTTTTTGTGAATTTAGATTTTAAAAGCCTCTCCTGTATTTTACATTTGACTGTATCAAATATCTTATCATGAATTCTTTAATGTTTTGATATTTAACTCCAGACACTAAACTGAAGATACTCAACTATATTATTTGAATTTGATTGCAGCACGCACTGTCCCTACTAGTTTAGAAGGTATTAACAATATAATTATTTAGAGAAAAGTTGTTGTAAATACTTAACTGTACAATAGGCACTTTAATTATTGTTATAGTGTAATAATACAAGACAGATTATATATTACACATTGCCAAATTACATTTTTATTTCCTTATGTTAGACATGAGCATGAATTAATTAACTATATCACTATAGCATAGGTACCCTGAAAAATCAAGGAGACAGTTTTAAATAAAAATTAACAAAATAAACTGAGATTCTTTAATAGTAAATAATTAAAATTAAATTATTAAACAATTTCTAACTCTAAAATTATGAGATTATCTTTAATTGATATAAAGACCCAAAGGGGATTTTGTCCGGAGGGGGTATTTATACGAAGGGGGTATTTGTCCGGAGGGTGTATTTGTCCGCAAGGGGATTTTGTCCGGAGGCGGGTTTTGTCCGGATGGGGATTTTGTCCTAGACCCCTTAGCACACACCCAGCATACTCATGGACCATGGTCCCTGATTATGCTCCACATCACCGGCACTGATCAGACAAATGGAGAGGCAATCGGGTCCACTACCTTTCCTCATCAAAAACTCGGTCCGGTCATGGCAGTATTTGTTAATCCGTCTTCGAGTTTCCAGGGTAGATCCGCTTTCCTTATTCATCACACGATCGTAGAGTTGGTTGACCACGTAATGGTAAGTCACTATTGTCCTTTTACCTGTTCAAGTCATACATTACTGTTACTGTTGTCCTATTAACTGTTCACGCCTTTCCTTACTGTTCCAGTTGTTTTCAGATGTTACCCTGTTGCTATTGTTCTATATCAAATACATTAATTCCCTCTGTTTATGCTCTAGTTCAAACAGATGATGTAATATGTCTGTTCATTTTATCTCTCATCTCAACTTGTATCGGTTGGCTTGTCTTTATGAGTCTATATCTATTATTGTTTGTAGCTTCCGGTACGTAGATAAACATACCAAAATCAGTTTATTTATTCATTACTTTTCTTGTTTTGATAATATTTATTTTATTTTAAAGTACGGCAATACATAACTGTACTGGGATTCGTAAAGATTTGGTTCAGAAGAAAATATCGATAGAAATAAGGTAAATAATTTTACATTTAGTACTTGTAGCGATATTATCTTCAATGGGCCCAGTTAAGCGTGCGGGTTTTAAACGACGGCGGTTGAAATGCCTAGGCTATGGAAGACGGGCGGTTTCACCACAATTGGAACGTTTTGGTTCCGCTGCGACTATACCGCTTGTCTGACATAGTCTAGGCGTTTGCGAGTGGCTGACAGTTTTCAGTTGTGTCAAACATGAGCTTGGAACAGAAAGTGTTTTTTTTTTCGACGTCAGCCACATGAAAACTGCCCGTCTGACCTACCCATGCAGTTTTGCCGTGGCGGTTGTAAGCGAGTCCTTGCGTTCCGACTGCCGCAGTCGAGCGGCTAAACCGCACCAGTGGCACCGCCGGCTTTTAACATGGGTTCAATAGGATTGCTTCTATCAAACTACCTTTATATCTAATTTTGTATTATAAGTAACAAATACATGACCTATTTTAATAATCATTTTCCAAGAGCTATTAGAGTCTGAGTATGTTTTTTAGTTTTATTGAAAAAATATTACAAAGCTAAACTTTAACGAGTTGAAAAACCCACTCTTACTTCTTCTTATCCTAGTTTGGATACTCTGAGAACACTAGCTATTGGTTAACCAAAATAGTTATTCAAGTTTGCTTGGAAACGTCTATTTCTTATGTATCTTGTAAAGTTACATTATAAAATATAGTAGATCAGTATATAATTTATCACATTATGCTATCAAATTGTATCTACTTTCACCTAACAACTAAACAAAGATCATTTTAGTTGAAAAAATAATAGAGAAAATTATTTTTTATTACAAGATCACTTTTTTTGGGGGTAAAAGTCTGTAATAATCAAGAAATAAATTCTAAAAGGTTGTCAGATGTTAGATTTTGCCTCCACCCAAGCTGAATCATTTCACCTAAAAATGTTCAGTATACTGCTAGACTCGAACGTCATTGGTGAAAACTCTAGGGTCACACAGATAAATTGCGGACCTTTAATTTCAAATTGCAGCCCTCTAAAGAGAGTCTCTTAAATCATTCTGAACCGAAATTACATTAAAATGTCGCATGTCAAAAGAAGAGTACTGCATTTTATAATTTATTAATTTAACGAGTGTTTTGAAGCTATGATGTTTAGTGCCTAGTGTTTCTGTGGCTAGAGACTGCAGTTAGTGAGTGTGCCGCAATTTACCTGCTTTAACCTATACCATGGATCGAAGTGGAAACAATAATCCAGCACGTTGGATTGACGTTGCGGACGTCAATTGACGTTGCGTACGGTGTAAAATAGTGTTTGTGTTAGCAATTTTTACCGTTTAATAAAGTGTAGATAAGTTTATCAATAGAAAATTAGAATGAAAGTTAAGTTCAGTGAAAAAAAGTATAATTAGTAATCTACGGGTCACATTTCTGAAGCAGGTGTTAAGACAGGTAAATAATTTTATTTAAGGATTTCTGTAGGATTAATATCAACCCAAGACCAAAAACCACCCCAACCGGACCGCTAACCTAACCTAATGTAGGCAACATCTTTTTATATTTAGAACGTATACCTAACCCTTTTCTGTTCACTTTATTCTTCGTTGAGTAAATTTTTAGAAAGCGATTCAGTCAAATCATGAAAAAATTAACAATAATTTAACAACAAATACTGTATACTAACTATCCTTTTTGGCTCTATTTCTATATTGATCTAACTTTAAAAGTATGAAATTTAAGAATATGCGGTAAAAGTCTTCTGTATGTTGATCATATTAAGAGTTTATACATCGCCTTTAACTAATATTTCCAAAAAAATGACAGTATTACAAACTGTATGATACACTTTAGGACATTTACTGTACAAACTTTTGCCGTACAAGTTTGTCGTCTTCAAATATTTTGTTTAAATTTCATCTTTATAAGTAATAATATTTATATATATTTCTTTTTCTTTTCAGGTCACGTCTACACGTGAGTACAGTATTAATATATTAGTAAAAATTTCCAGTCATAAGATTCTTTAAGATCCTTTTGTAGGTAGACATTTTTATAGAGATATTCTTGTGTTTTTTGTGGGTACAGTTTCTAGATTTGTACCTACCTACAAATATCTGAAAATGGAAGACTGACTAGGTACGATTTGTAGATCAAATTAAATAGTATTATTGAAATCGACTAAAACATATTCTTTCAAAACTAATAGAAACTAGAAGAAATAATCAAGCCCATCTATAAGTATAGAAATATACTGTTGCTGTAAATCTAAAATAATTTATTCATCTAATTAAGCTTACATCTCTTCATGAAAAAATATATACCAAGTAAACTAAAAACTGGACAATTCGAATTAAAAATACAAATTAGATGTAACTAAGGTTACAGGGATGTTAAATGTTGCGAAACCTACATAATTAAAAAATCTATTAACGCAAATAACTAATAAAAATATTTGGAAAAAGTATAAACTTTGAAAAGTTTCCTACATTCAAAATCTGACATTCGTTCAATTTAGTTCTATTAAAAAACTAGAAAGTTTTTTGTACAATTCTATGGGTCGAAAAATTGTGGAATATCGCTCCAATTTTGGTCGAACTGGAGGAAGATAACACCAGTTTGTTCTAGTGTTATTGTCGTGTGTAGGGATAAAGTCTGTAAAATATTATTTAACAGATAAGACTCGTCATATAACCTCTACATAAAAATGTCATCATATGGTAATATACGACATAGTCTATATTAAAATTTAAGATCTATATACATTCAATATAAAATGTTCTCACGTTTAAAATTCAGTTACCGACGTTAAAACCTTCCATTGATTATTTGGTTGTGTGTATTTTATAGTAAATAATAAAATACAAATGGTTATCTTGTTAATTAATGCTTATTTATTATTATCAACTTTGATTCTCGTGATTCACTATAGATAATAATTATTCTCGTACCTTTGGTTGTTACTAAAAATATTTATCAACATTATTTATGATCAGTCCTCAGGGCCTCTATCCTGAAGCTGTCTGTGGTGAATAGAAGAGAAAGGGGTGGTGTCTCTTGGGCCAAGACTGTTATAATTTGGATTACCTATGAATGGACTTTTTCCATTTTTACCATGTTTATCATTTTTTAACGCTACTTGTAGTCTTAGAGGATAGCGCCAGGGTTCCACTCTTCGACTACAAGGTCATAGTTTTTATGTGCTACGTACCATCACCTCCTTATTTTCCTCTTCTATCTGTGAGTGCAGCCTCCGGTGCCTGTGTCGCTTTTCGTCACATTCCTTGGTAAGTGACTGCACTCACGGAGTAGCTTTTCTACATTCATGAGCATTGTCACCAACTGGTGGTAGGTTACTCCGTTCATGGAGCCACTTTCTTTCTGGCTGCTTCTTCCAGTTCTTTGTATTTAATTCCTTTTGATGTCAGCGATATGGCTTTTTGTTCAAAGCAGACGTTAAACCCCCTAATAAATTAAATAATAAATGATAGTTTTTGAGATTTGAAGTGGAGAATAAAAGTTTCATGTATATAACAAGATAAAATTTCCATTCAAACATTTTAATTTGTACAGCAACCGTGTAAAAAAATATAAATAAAGTGTATATAATAACGAGACTCCGATATGGAAATGCAAATATAAAAAATATTTTTGAAAAATATTGAATTAGTATATTATTCTGAGTCAATATTTAACAATCCTTTATTCAAATAAGATAAGTTCCATTTATGGAAAAATCTTTGCAGCTGTAAAGACGACCATCTTGAATAGGAATTACCTATCATCGCTTCATCATTTGTTAGCCAATGGGAGGGATATATAAATAAGTTAAGTAACTTATTTACTTAAGTAGTTACTTTAAGTAACATAACCAATACGAAAATTCATTATTAAATATTTTCACAAATGTAATCAATCGGTAGTACGAATTCTATTCCCGAATGTTTTCTGTAATTTCAAAGTGCAATACAAGTACCTTTATTTGGTATAAGGATCTTAGTGTCTAGGTATTTTTTTGAGCATTGGAAAAGGTCCTCGAACAGGTTCCTAATTCCAACAGGTGCGTTAGTTTCTCAAGATGGTCCACTAGTGATTGAAGAGATTGTTTGGGTCACTGGAATCAGCAGCTTGTTTTTTCAGCTTGTCCCTGTCCCTCTTGTTCTGCATCCTCATCCTACTCTGAAAAATAAAATAGATAAATGAAATTAGTTGAATATTAATTTATGTGATCAAAATCAATAAATATTTTTCCTATTTATATAGCTATATAATTGAAAATTGAAAGATTATAATTGAAGAATTCAAATTAAATTGGAGCGCTATATGATTTTTCAAAATTAACGTTCTAAACTGACTTTACATCTATAGACACTGATAAAAAAGAAATTCTATCAAACGTTACTTACATTTCTTCGTTGATATTCTGCCCATTCTTCCTTGGACATTTCCAGTTTGCTCTTTTTAGGTTTTCTCTTCCTAATTTTCTCTCCGCTGCTTTGTCCTGCAGAGCTGTCAGCCGCAGGAGCCTCTTGAGGAAAGTCGCTACAGTCGTTAGAGTTTGTACAAATTTCAGGAAAATCTTCAGAGGGACACATCTGAAAAAAGGATAAATTGTTATTAGATGCAATATGAATGTGCAAATTGCAATACAGGCAAGCCTCGCTCTAAGTACAACCCGCTTTAATAAAAGTTGTACTTATTTCGAGACATGTTTCGAAATAAGAACCGTTCCTAGACATAGAAAACGGAGACAATTTTTTGTAATTATGTTACGGTAACTGAAAAAAAACATCAAAATTATAATTTAGATGAGGTTATTAGAAGCAATTGGTTCAGAAATTCAACATGTCCCATTTTAGGGTTAGTTCCGTGTTATTGCACGGTTACATGTTTTCGAACACGTGAAAATCTTTATATAATAATCATTATTTAACTTTTATCTCAATTGGTATCCATGATACCAATTAGAATAGAAGTTAAATAATAATTATAATATTTTCTTTTCTGACGTGTCCGAAATTGTAGAACCAACCAATAACTTGAAACTTAGTACCCTACTACCAAAACTATTTCACTGAGCATAAAATTGCAGTTTGTTAAAAGTAGCACAATAGTTATAGAAATCTAAGTATCTATTAATTACTCCCCTATACTGAGTGAGAGTTAAGCTATGGATGGATTTTAAAACATTTAATAAATTCACGAATTTAAACTTTCATCACAGTCACAAACAATGAAAGACTGTATATTGTTATTAATATGCTTATATATTACTCTTACCCTAAACAAATTTTCTTTCTACAACTCATAGAAAATGAGATATATAATCAAGGAGTGACAATTATATATCTCTTGTTACTTTTCTTCGCTTTAATTACCGTTTGGTAATTATACTGAGTTGTGATTTGGTAACTAAAGCGGGGGATGCTTGCACTGTGATTATTACCACTCTTAGCCTCGCCATTTTTATCGTTCAGCTTCTCTTTATTACCAAATTATGCGTCTATTGTCCCATTTAGCACTTCTTTACCATTCATACAGCTTTAAATTACACTGGTTCTACACCAATATGACCCTGCAATAATTACCTTTCATGTAAACTCTGATTTCTAAAGTTTTTGATTAGTTTTTATCGGTTTAATCTTTATAGCAACCAATAAAAGTGTTTTCAACCAAAAATTTGTTGAAATTTATATTATTTTCACATTTGTGCGTATCTAAAGAAAACAGTCATACCACAGTACAGAGAATATATAGTATCCCAGAGCTATAGGGGGGATATTACGCGTGTCCCGGTAGGCTGTGACGTCACATGTCAACAATGGTGCGTACGTTTGTACGTACAGTACAAACACAAAAGATGGCTGCAACACACCCAACTTTTGTTAAATAACGTTTTTGGTGATATTTTTTAAAATTCCACATTACCACATGCTATTATCCAATCTTTATAGTCATACGGACGAAAATTAAAAAATGACTGTTGATGAAATTGCTACTGGTCTTTTTACACCCAAAATAGTAACAAATTTTTAGTCTTGAAGAAGACGATTTATTCAAGATCATTAGTCAGATCAGTCGCGTTGGCCGCCATCTTAATTCTCTATTCCACGTGACCCACAGCAATTCTGTTTACTATGACGTGACCTCTGGTTTACATACATGACGTCACAGCCTACCCAGAATAAATTTGAATAATACATGTAACTGGGGTACTATACTATTCTGTTTACTATGGTCATACCCACACTTTAATTCTCTGTATATAATTTAAGTTCTGAGTTGTCGAACGGTTACATATTATCGAACTGTAAGGGGAAAAAAAAGTTAAATAATAATATATTTTTCCTTAATTGATCGACAATGTGGAACCGTCCGATAATTCGAAACTTACCCCATTTGAAGAGCAGTTGGAATGACAATGACAAGATATTTTGAGGTTAATTTGATTCTACTATTGAATAATTTAGTAGTTAATAATTAATAAATAAGAGACAAATAAGATTATTATAACACTATTAGTTTTAATATATATAATATATTTTAATATATATTAATTTAATATATCAACTTATTATATAAATAAGAGTTATCAAACGCACACCTGGACATTGCACTATACAGTGCAAATTTATAACGTATCACCTAACCAGTTATTGGAGAACATAAAAAGTAAATGAAATGTTAAACTTTATTCTACTCAAGGTCAGATGTTTCAGGGAGACAAATATACACAAAATAAATATACTATGTAGTATATACTATATATTCCTATATACTATATGTATCTATATAGTATATGCATCTATATAGTATATGTATCTATATAGTATATGCATCTATATAGTATATGCATCTATATAGTATATGCATCTATATAGTATATGTATCTATATAGTATATGTATCTATATAGTATATGTATCTATATAGTATATGCATCTATATAGTATATGCATCTATATAGTATATGTATCTATATAGTATATGTATCTATATAGTATATGCATCTATATAGTATATGCATCTATATAGTATATGCATCTATATAGTATATGCATCTATATAGTATATGCATCTATATAGTATATGCATCTATATAGTATATGCATCTATATAGTATATGCATCTATATAGTATATGCATCTATATAGTATATGCATCTATATAGTATATGCATCTATATAGTATATGCATCTATATAGTATATGCATCTATATAGTATATGTATCTATATAGTATATGCATCTATATAGTATATGTATCTATATAGTATATGCATCTATATAGTATATGCATCTATATAGTATATGCATCTATATAATATATGCATCTATATAGCATGGTATAATGACTAGTATATAATTATTATAATTAGGTAACTAGGAAAAAAGTGAATGGTGTCATAAATAAATAATTTTAAATATTATATATCGAATAAAAAGCTTATATTATCAAAGAAAATTGATGTATCATCACTGTGAATAATTGATGGATCATCACTGTGAATTGATGTATCATCACTGTGAATTGATGTATCATCACTGTGAATAATTGATGGATCATCACTGTGAATTGATGTATCATCACTGTGAATTGATGTATCATCACTGTGAATTGATGTATCATCACTGTGAACTGATGTATCATCACTGTGAATAATTGATGGATCATCACTGTGAATTGATGTATCATCACTGTGAATTGATGTATCATCACTGTGAATTGATGCATCATCACTGTGAATTGATGTATCATCACTGTGAATTGATGTATCATCACTGTGAATTGATGCATCATCACTGTAAATTAATGAACGTAATTAAAAAATGAATACCGATTGCCTAGTTTAAAAAATGATGTATTATTATTTACCTTCAGTTGCAGTTTAATTCCTTTAATACGGTATTTGACTGAATCTAACAAGTACAGGATGATAACTAAAGCATTTCCAGTTTTTTTCCTAAGTCATATCGCGTAACTTTTGATAACGTAATGTTATAAAAAAAACACAATCATTGGTAAATATTCCTACCGCTGATTTTATGACGTAACAGGATACTGCTCTCTGATTGGACAAGAGAGTCAAACGTCTTGAACACAAGTAAATTTCTGAATCTCTCATTGGCTTATAATATTGGGGCCAAAATAATTAATATAATATGTGTACTATACAATGTGACGCAATTTCCTTAATTCACACTGGTTCTATGAAACATGTACTGGACATGTTCAGAACACAACGCCCGTACGTGCAAATTGTCTACTCAATCTATACGATGTATAATACCTGTGATGATGTACTAAAAGAATACCTGTGATGATGTACTAAAAGAATACCTGTGGTGATGTACTAAAAGAATACCTGTGGTGATGTACTAAAAGAATACCTGTGATGATGTACTAAAAGAATACCTGTGATGATGTACTAAAAGAATACCTGTGATGATGTACTAAAAGAATACCTGTGATGATGTACTAAAAGAATACCTGTGATGATGTACTAAAAGAATACCTGTGGTGATGTACTAAAAGAATACCTGTGGTGATGTACTAAAAGAATACCTGTGATGATGTACTAAAAGAATACCTGTGGTGATGTACTAAAAGAATACCTGTGGTGATGTACTAAAAGAATACCTGTGGTGATGTACTAAAAGAATACCTGTGGTGATGTACTAAAATAATACTTAAGATATTATGTCTTAGGTTTTAGTGTTAGGTAGACTTGTAGGCTTCATTTACTATCACCTCTTAATTTCCCTCTTCTATCCGTGAGTGCAGCCACCGGTGCTTGTGTCCCTTTTCGTCACATTCCTTGGTAAGTGACTGAATTCACGGAGTAGCTTTTCTGCATCCATGCGCATTGTCATCGACTGGTGGTAGGTGACTTTTTTTATGGAACCACTTTTCTTTCTGACTGCTTCTTCCAGTCCCTTGTATTTAATTTCCTTTCAACCTCGGCGATATGTCCTTTGGTTCAGAAGCAGACGTTAAACCCGCTATTAAATTTATATTTCAGTCTGCATCAATCGGTGTTTACATTCAAGATATGCACGTAACATACAACACTAAATCATGTATAAATATATTGTTCTCCCACTGGACAGACATATCTATCTCATTTATATGCATTTAATAATTAAAAAAATAAGCTCATTATATTTTGTCACAAATATTCAAAAATCTGAATCGAAATTATCAAATTTCGTGTTTTTTTTTCTTGTAGCTATTATTGTTGAATTACATTAATTAATTAATTTTGAACGATTAATTTTTGTGAAATAAGAAGAATTTAAGTTCTTATGTAATCCTCGAACTTGACAGAAACATTAAATGAACTGATAAGAACTTTGTTTAATTATATATCAATGATAGCACTGTTCCCCTTCATGCTAAAGTAGAGCTAAATGTTAATTCTAACCTGTTTAACAGTGAAGATATTGAGCAGGTTGATATTTCTTAGTTACCATGCAGTAATGAAAAAGATATAGGTTGTTATTTTTAACTACACTGAGAAACAATTGTGAGTCATACTGACTCATCACTTGAGTCAAGACTGTCAGAACTCCAATGATGTAGTCTGTTCTCTTGATTGACTCTACCTGAGTCAATCTGACTATGAATTAGGAGTCGATATGACTCTCATTTTTGAGTAAAATACTATTATGAGTCAAATTGACTCGCATTTTGAACCGGGTTTGGGACAAGCTGAAAACTCAAATTTTGAGTCATTTTGACTCGTATTTTTTCTACCTGTTATGAATCTTTATTATATTCAAATGAAAGTACGTACATACATATTATCATACGATGTTTATGTGTATATGTTTTCGGTTGGTTGGTTCCAAGAAAAATGTCAAACTTTACGATAAAATTCCATGACTAAATTAATTGTTATGATTCTAAAAATCCGAAAAAAAAATTCGGATAACAGAAAAAATACTGGGAACGAAACATACAGATGCAAAAAAACGGAACAGCTAAAAAACCAGAATTTAAAAAAAATAAATATGCGTAATTTCAAACAATGCGCGGGATTTAATAAAATTAGGGTTGTTAAAAAATGAAGAATTTGAAAAATTGAGGAATTTCATGGAAATGGAAGATTAAAAAAATCATTGAAAAAATTTGGAATTTCAAAAAATGAGTTACAAAAAAATGAAACAAAAACATGAATTTACAAAAATCGAAAATTTAAAAAAATTGGATATTAAAATAAAATAGAATTTAAAGAAGCTAAAATTTAAAAAAGCTGTAATTTAAAAAAGCTGTAATATAAAAAAGCTGTAATTTAAAAAATCTGTAATATAAAAAAGCTGTAATTTAAAAAATCTGGAATTTAAGAAACTCTGGAATTTGAAAGAATATGAAATTACAAATTTTTGAAATATTTTATAAAAAAAGCGAATGATTAGAAAAATTACAGTCCTCACTTTTACCTGAGAATAACAAATAAATAAGAAATTTTGATTAGCTACCAAAAACTCGGATATTATATTAAAAAATCAAAAAATCTGGAAAATAAATTAAAAAATGAATATTTCTATAAAATCTGATAATCTTAGAAATAACCAAACATATATAGCCAGTCAGTAGTGAAAACATATCTACTGATTTAATAAAAAATATTCTTCCAACTCTTAAAAGCTAAACTACCGATAATTTTTTTTAAATTATTAATATTATTATTTGCTAGTACAGTACCTGTTATTGAATCTAAATTATATTCGAATGAAATTATGTATTATGGATAAACATATTCTGATTAAACAAAAAAAATCTGAAAAGGCCAAAATATAACTTTTTTTAAAATAATAGTTAGTGTCAATTATTATTGTAGCCCGTAGTCATGATACTGCCCGAAATGATTTATTTTTTCTTTTAATGTGTGTTTCCAAGTGGTGAGTCAGTGGCCAAAATAATATCGCGTCTTGCGGGACGCTAAAATCCTTATTTTTGGGGCACGTGACTGGCAATCTAGCGTCAGTCTAATGGAGAAATGATATAACTGAAACAAAATAAGGTTTTACACCGACTTCCTTAGCGTCCTGCAATCGCTGCAACACTTCCTCTAGTTTATCATAACTCTATGTGTGTTTTTCTTAATAAAATGTGACAGACGGACGCGGCTCTTATAATAGTATAGATGACTCGTGGCAATGAGACACAAATTATCAGTTTTTCTTTTTAGTATATGTTCCTTAATGGAAGTGTGACACTTAAACGGACGGGGATCTTACTATTGTTTTATTATTCTATACTAAATTCATGTAATAAATAATTAGATGAATATTTTTTATGCATCTTGTAGCTCCTAGATCTTTTAAATAGCTCCTTAATAAATAATTATACTCAACTCATCAATGTTTCTATAATTCATACTAGTGTACTTTCCTGTTGAAAATAACGTGGTTTCAATATCATTAATATAGCTTATTAACGCGTTAAAAGTGTAGTTCACGTTAAAAAGAATCAAAAGATCATGTCAACATAATAAACCAGTGTGCATAATGGTTCATTTTTCATGTTGAAAATTAAAAATGATATAGTTTTTCTTATTTGATCGAAATTGTGGAACTGTCCGATAATTCGTAGCGTAACCTTTTTATTTCGCATAATATATATGAATTATTATTAAATTTACCTCAAAATATTTGAGTAGTCTGTATCTGTGACCCAGCTTGCCATGTGCATATGTAAAATTCCTATCATTCTTAATAAGCTTAAAAATAAATGAATAAAAGCATGAAGGTAATTACTGGGATACTTACATTAGCGTAAAATTCGGAAAATAGACATAAAAGCCCCCCCCCCCCATAGACACGAGCCTCCCCCGGACATAAACTAACTATACTAACCTCTTCCTTTTTTAAAAACTAACTAGACTAACTTATAAGGTGGGTCAGTTACTTCCAATAATTCTTATGTCCTACAACCTAAAATTCACTCCTTTGTTCTTATAGGAAATAATTCACTCACCCTTGGACTGAGGCACGATAGGTAGTCTCTGAAATCTATTGGATTTTGATGTATATCACTGGTAGGATTATCTGCGTATTCTATTTCTTGATATTCCATGTTTTAATATATTTAACGAAACAATAAACACCTTCACACAATTTAGCTCTCTAGATCTTGTAAGACCTGCGTTCACTTCAAAAAAAAGCAACTGAAACCGGTCACTTTCCATATTCTCTTCCCTATGAGCAACCAACATTTCGTCAGCATTAGCTTGAACTGAACATGTTAGGAACAAGATCAAACCGGCTGGGCAGCTGATCTGACATACTGAAGAGGACTCATGGTATGTAAGTGTTTGCTGACGTCAAAGGGGTGCTTAACTGTTATAACAGAAAATAAAGAAATTGATCTATTCAGTAAAATTAGATATTGGTTTGTGTTATTATGATAATATAATTATTTATTTAATATTTCAGACTATTATGCAACATGTTTGAATGAAACCATACATCACTATTGCCCTGTTACCTTTTCATGTTATTCCCGCCTCTTACTGTTGCCCTTTTTAATGAAAGAACACGTTTTTTCTGTCTATCACTCACGTTTTCTCTGTGTACTACCAAGATTTTTTATCAATTGCACACGTTTTCTATGTCTATGAAAAATAGACCCCGCTAACTAACTACCTAGCTTAGTTAGTTAGTTAGCTAGTTAAAAAGGGGGTACGGTCAACAGCCCCCCCCCCCAGTCAAGAGCCCCCCGGTATTGAGCCCCTCCGGTCACGAGCACCCTCCCTCCCTGTCTTTTTAATCCTTGTTAACCTAGTTAAATAAATGAAGAATTACTTAGATAGAAATAACTGAGAGTTGCTAATGTAGTTTGTTGTATCCGCTAGTTTGTTGTACTGCACACTTCATGATTGTTAAATGACCTGGCAGGGGGGTTCGGGGGGCGGCATATATACATATATTTTATGTTTAATCAGTAATGCTTATGACCTACACACGTTACAAAGTACCTAGCAGTTACTTAGTTACAAAGTACCTAGCAGTTACTTAGTTACAAAGTACCTAGCAGTTACTTAGTTACAAAGTACCTAGCAGTTACTTAGTTACAAAGTACCTAGCAGTTACTTAGTTACAAAGTACCTAGCAGTTACTTAGTTACAAAGTACCTAGCAGTTGCTTTGTTACAAAGGACCTAGCAGTTGCTTAGTTACAAAGTACCTAGCAGTTACTTAGTTACAAAGTACCTAGCAGTTACTTAGTTACAAAGTACCTAGCAGTTACTTAGTTACAAAGTACCTAGCAGTTACTTAGTTACAAAGTACCTAGCACTGTAGCAGTTACTTAGTTACAAAGTACCTAGCAGTTACTTAGTTACAAAGTACCTAGCACTGTAGCAGTTACTTAGTTACAAAGTACCTAGCACTGTAGCAGTTACTTAGTTACAAAGTACCTAGTACTGTAGCAGTTACTTAGTTACAAAGTACCTAGCACTGTAGCAGTTACTTAGTTACAAAGTACCTAGCACTGTAGCAGTTACTTAGTTACAAAGTATCTAGTACTGTGGCAGTTACTTAGTTACAAAGTACCTAGCACTGTAGCAGTTACTTAGTTACAAAGTACCTAGCACTGTAGCAGTTACTTAGTTACAAAGTACCTAGCACTGTAGCAGTTACTTAGTTACAAAGTACCTATCACTGTAGCAGTTACTTAGTTACAAAGTACCTAGCACTGTAGCAGTTACTTAGTTACAAAGTACCTAGCACTGTAGCAGTTACTTAGTTACAAAGTACCTAGTACTGTAGCAGTTACTTAGTTACAAAGTACCTAGCACTGTAGCAGTTACTTAGTTACAAAGTATCTAGCACTGTGGCAGTTACTTAGTTACAAAGTACCTAGCACTGTAGCAGTTACTTAGTTACAAAGTACCTAGCACTGTAGCAGTTACTTAGTTACAAAGTACCTAGCACTGTAGCAGTTACTTAGTTACAAAGTACCTAGCACTGTAGCAGTTACTTAGTTACAAAGTACCTAGGTTGGTTAGTTACAACTTTCGACATTCGATTTCGTCACTCGTATATTAGTAAATGCAGGCCCTGCTTTTATAAAAGTGGTAATAATTGCGAGGCATGTCTCGATGTTATTGCCATTCGTATAGATATAGAAAACCTGAGACAATTTTTTGATGTGATTATTTCACGGTAACTGTATAATAAACATCAATAAGCTCATCTAGGTTATTAGAAGCAATTGGTTCAGAAATTCAACATGACCCGTTTTAGGACATGTTCCGTGTTATTGCACGGTTCTATATTTTCGAACACGTAAAACCTAGCTTTATATAATAATCATTATTTAATTTTTATTTCAATTGATATGCATGATACCAATTAGAATAAAAGTTAAATAATAATTATTATATTTTCTTTTCAGACGTGTACGAAAATGTAGAACCAACCAATAACTTGGAACTTAGTACCCTACTACCAAAACTATTTCACAGAGCATAAAATTGTTGTTTGTTCAATGTAACACAATAATTATAGAAGTCTAAGTATCAATTAATTACTCACCTATACTGAGTGAGAGTTAAGCTATGATTGGATTTTTAAAACCCTTTCTTAAATGCGCGACTTTTAACTTTCATCAAAAAGCATAATTTAATTCTTACGAGGACTGGAACACTGTTGGTACTCGAACTCTAAAAGCAATTTTCTTTCATTATAACTCATAGAAAATTAAAAATGTTAATTAAGGAGTAACAATTATATAGTTCTTGTGACTCACCCCGGTCTTATTACCATTTGGCAATAAGAAGGAGTCGTGATATGGTAATAAAAGCGGGGCCCCGCTGTATTCTATTTCATATTATAAATTAAATGAAGGTATTAATGCACTCTCAGCCTTAGGACCGGTTTAAAAATGCGCAGCGCATTCTCGAGACTGTACTAATCGACAAATGACGCGGAACATAATAATTTTCCATAATTTTTCCATGGAATTTTTAGATTTATTTTTATTTTGAATTTGATGGTGGACTGTTTGTTCAAAATATTAATCATTTTAATCATTTTAATCATTTTTAATGCTTAAATAGATTAAATACTTTTAAATTCTTGAAATTTTGCAATACTTTCCGTTGCAATATAATACATTTATCTTCATATAACCTAATTTACTAAAATACTAAGCTGTTGAAACAAAAATTATGCAGAAAAATTAAAGTATCAATTCGATCTCTTTATAACGAAGTTACCCCTTCAATATTGTTTTCTATGAATGAGATGTAAAAGAAAACGAAATCTACCGGGTACTATATAAAATAAGATGGGTATAATATATAATTCTTTCCCTAAAACTAAATATTATGATAGACAATAAGGGTAAGTTCTGAGTTATTGGGCAATTCCAAATTTTCGATGATATATTAATTATTATTTAACTTTTATTTGGTACCGTATAAAAGAAGTTGATGATATCTTTGCTTTTTATAAACCTATTCCGTTTAAATACATTAAATTTCAACTGGACTACTTTGTTAACCCGTAAACGTTCAACAACTCAGTTTTCACACTCAGCCTATGAACGATGAAGGATTCATTACTCCAATTCATATTTATCATTAACAAAATATACCTTTCCTTTCCTAAGACACACAAATTAACCCTCCCTTTCTCTTCCCCCACATCTACCTCCCCCCCCCCAAAGGTGAACGCTACGTAAAGTTCCGTTTTTTTAACAGAGGTTTACAGCCGCGGATTTCGAGTGAAGTTGAAAATCCGAGCAAATGTCCGTAGACTTTAGGGACAGTAATAAAAAGTGAAAGGAATGTGAATGTGAGTGATGGTGTGAGTGATAGTGTGAGTGTGAGTGATGGTGTGAGTGATGGTGTGAGTGTGAGTGATGGTGTGAATGTGAGTGATGGTGTGAGTGTGAGTGATGGTGTGAATGTGAGTGATGGTGTGAGTGTGAGTGATGGTGTGAGTGTGAGTGATGGTGTGAGTGTGAGTGATGGTGTGAGTGTGAGTGATGGTGTGAGTGTGAGTGATGGTGTGAATGTGAGTGATGGTTTGAGTGTGAGTGATGGTGTGAGTGTGAGTGATGGTGTGAATGTGAGTGATGGTGTGAATGTAAGTGATGGTGTGAGTGTGAGTGATGGTGTGAGTGTGAGTGATGGTGTGAGTGTGAGTGATGGTGTGAATGTGAGTGATGGTGTGAGTGTGAGTGATGGTGTGAGTGTGAGTGATGGTGTGAGTGTGAGTGATGGTGTGAGTGTGAGTGATGGTGTGAATGTGAGTGATGGTGTGAGTGTGAGTGATGGTGTGAGTGTGAGTGATGGTGTGATTGTGAATGTGAATGTCCTAGTGACTACACAGAGAGAAAAAAGTACAACCCATGTGGTCATATCTAATGGGTCATCATCAGTTGGTTAGACTTTATTCATGTTTTCACGTGTGTTAAAACAACCATGACGTGGAGTGTCATCAAACATTAGTTAATTCAAATCATTTTATGGATTGAATTAACTTACTATGAGAGTTAAAAGTTACTTTTTATGAGACTGACGTAAGCTATGTTGAAACAAGAAGTTTAGGAGTGAGTCAAAACGTCTGTTTTATTTTAACCAACGTCAATTTAACTACTTTTAACTTTTTAAGTAGTACCTGAAGTTCACCACGTAGGGAGGGGTAAAATCAAACCATTCATTTAAAACAAAATAAATCAAATTGATTTGATTCAACCATAATCTTTACTCAGTGACTGGTAGTCTCTCAGTGACTATTAGTCTTTCAGTGACTAGTAGTCTTTCAGTGACTAGTAGTCTCTCAGTGACTATTAGTCTCTCAGTGACTATTAGTCTCTCAGTGACTAATAGTCTCTCGCTGACTAGTAGTCTTTCAGTGACTAGTAGTCTTTCAGTGACTAGTAGTCTCTCGGTGACTAGTAGTCTCTCGGTGACTAGTAGTCTCTCGGTGACTAGTAGTCTCTCGGTGACTAGTAGTCTCTCGGTGACTAGTAGTCTCTCGGTGACTATAGTAGTCTCTCGGTGACTAGTAGCCTCTCGGTGACTGTTTGTCCCAATGACTACTAGTGACTACTAGTAGTCACGCAAGATATAAAGTCCTTTGATAATCAGTGACTAGTAGTCTTAATGACTACTAGTGACTATCAGTAGTCACGCAAGGAATATAGTCCTTTGCTAATCAGTGACTAGTAGTCCCAATGACTAGTAGCAACTACCAGTAGTCACGCAAGGAATATAGTCCTTTGCTAATCAGTGACTAGTAGTCCCAATGACTACTAGTGACTACCAGTAGTCACGCAAGGAATATAGTCCTCTGCTAATCTTGTTCTAATGCAATAATGCGCCAATTTGGTGCTCAGTGCCGCGTCAATTTGAACTTTCACGTCCCTCCTGAGAATTGTGTGTGTGTGCAAATGAAATAAAATTAGGACTAAGCTGTCGAAAGCCAGGCTAAAACAGACTGAAGCCTGACAAACTAACCGAGTAAGCGAATGAGGGATAATCATGTCCGTGGAGTTAAATAAAAATGAACATGTATGAGTAGCGGCATCTGATGAATTTAAATTTTTTTTGTGAAATTTTATGAATAGTTTCTCTTTACTTTAGAATTAACAAAATGTACTTGCTTAAATATAGTAAAATGTAATTTTGACTCTCATCAATTTTTTTGGCACAGACGATGATGACATTTGTATTTTTTCCAAAGATGAAACGTGTCTTTTTTAGAAAGATGGTGGTTTTTAAGATTAAGTATGTTCTTAATATTTTCCCCAATATTCAAAAGCAAAAGTTCTTCTCCCGTCCACTAAGTAGTCTGTTAGTACATACTCTAGTCTGATAGTACATACTGTAGTCTGATAGTACATACTCTAGTCTGATAGTACATACTCTAGTTTGATAGTACGTACTCTAGTCTAATAGTACATACTCTAGTCTGATAGTACATACTCTAGTCTGTTAGTACATACTCTAGTCTGATAGTACACACTCTAGCCTGATAGTACATACTCTAGTCTGATAGTACATACTCTAGTCTGATAGTACATACTCTAGTCTGGTAGTACATACTCTAGTCTGATAGTACGTACTCTAGTCTGATAGTACGTACTCTAGTCTGATAGTACACACTCTAGTCTGATAGTACATACTCTAGTCTGATAGTACATACTCTAGTCTGATAGTACATACTCTAGTCTGATAGTACATACTCTAGTCTGATAGTACGTACTCTAGTCTGATAGTACATACTCTAGTCTGTTAGTACATACTCTAGTCTGTTAGTACATACTCTAGTCTGATAGTACGTACACTAGTCTGATAGTACATACTCTAGTCTGATAGTACATACTCTAGTCTGATAGTACATACTCTAGTCTGATAGTACATACTCTAGTCTGTTAGTACATACTCTAGTCTGTTAGTACATACTCTAGTCTGTTAGTACATACTCTAGTCTGTTAGTACATACTCTAGTCTGATAGTACATACTCTAGTCTGATAGTACGCACTCTAGTCTGATAGTACGCACTCTAGTCTGATAGTACGCACTCTAGTCTGATAGTACGTACTCTAGTCTGATAGTACGTACTCTAGTCTGATAGTACGTACCCTAGTCTGATAGTACGCACTCTAGTCTGATAGTACGTACTCTAGTCTGATAGTACGTACTCTAGTCTGATAGTACGCACTCTAGTCTGATAGTACGTACTCTAGTCTGATAGTACGTACTCTAGTCTGATAGTACGTACTCTAGTCTGATAGTACGTACTCTAGTCTGATAGTACGTACTCTAGTCTGATAGTACGTACTCTAGTCTGATAGTACGCACTCTAGTCTGATAGTACGTACTCTAGTCTGATAGTACGCACTCTAGTCTGATAGTACGCACTCTAGTCTGATAGTACGTACTCTAGTCTGATAGTACGTACTCTAGTTTGATAGTACGTACTCTAGTCTGATAGTACGTACTCTAGTCTGATAGTACGCACTCTAGTCTGATAGTACGCACTCTAGTCTGATAGTACGTACTCTAGTCTGATAGTACGTACTCTAGTCTGATAGTACGCACTCTAGTCTGATAGTACGTACTCTAGTCTGATAGTACGTACTCTAGTCTGTTAGTACATACTCTAGTCTGATAGTACGTACTCTAGTCTGATAGTACGTACTCTAGTCTGTTAGTACGTACTCTAGTCTGATTATACTTACTCGAATACTCGTCTCTATTATTCTTTTTCGATTTAGTTTTTCTTATCTTTCTGATTTAGAGAGTAAGTTTGAGCCTTCTGAGATAGTCTGAAGGCTTTATTCTCCAATGCTGCGAGTTTCGCTAAATCGAATATTCGTAGGCGAATTCTTCACATAAATTGCTGTAGTTTAACTCACTTTTTGGTTATGTAGGAAGGAAGGAAGAGGGAAAAGTCCTCTGGAAAAGAATCGAGCGAAATTGCAACACTTCACCCATTGCAAAGAACTAACTTTTCTCTAGCTAATTTAGAAAAGAAAATTTGTATTAAATAAACCACTCTTTTTCCTGATTTTATAACATTGTTATTGATTAAAATTATTGGAAAGATAAATTTGATTTATTTTGGTTTCAAAGTTCAGAACAAAATTCTACTTTCAAAATAGTTGTTTAACTGTTTTGGGAGTTAATGTTAATAAGTTTGTTAATTTAAAAATATAATTATTGGGAATTTTCAGGTTATAATATGTATTTATTAGACTATTTTTCCCTGCATTCTGGTTAATAGTCGGGAACTATTTCTCCATTACAATTTTAAAATATCATAACTGACTAGAAAATAACGGCAGAATCAAAGAAGATCAAGCAAGGATGGCATCTTTCTTGGTCCCACCATAATTTCATATCCTAATCTTCAATGGTCCCAACATATTTTCTCTCTCTTAATCTTCTATGGTCTCATCATAACTTTCTCTTGTCAGAGTACCTATTTTTTGGTCCTTGTCATATTGATTTAAAAGATCTTCAAGTTGTAGCCATTATTCTCGTAAGTCCAGTGAAAGGTTACACCCTTCTATATTAAGACAGATAGGCAAGAATGGGCCTTCAGGGGCCAGTAACAGCTAGGGTTAAAACTTGATAAGTTCCTTTGCAATCGCAAATTGTTGTCCCTAAACTTAATTTCAAATTGAATTGGTCCCATGGAATCCATTGAGAAAAGATGCAAATGGCTATTAAAGAATTACCTCTTCAGGGACCGACATAAATTATCATCTTCTGCAAGAACGACTGCTATATTTTCATTAAAAAGCAGTTCTCTCTATCAAATTCCGAATGCATTTCTTCTGGAATTGTTAAAACAAGTTTTCAGACTTCATTTGGAACTGTTTCCATTTAAGGTAAATATAGTTTAGAAGTTGTTATCAGTGGCAGCACATTTCTTGGTATCTTTTTTGCGTCAGTAAGGTGTTTCAAAGTTGCTTCATTACAGTAATGTCTTCATTCACACAAAGAAGTACCGTCACTTTTGTGATGAGAGAAAACTTGGTCTCCTTATTTTCATGGCTTTTTTCTCGGAAGGATCAGGTAGGTGCCTGTCTGTCTATTCACAGGATGTTTCCTTTCGTATTATTCGCACGTATATTCCGATGTGGAAGCAGATTAAAGCTTTAACTAATTACATTTTAGAGATATTAAAGCACATAGAAAGAATTTGGTAAGGTTAGGATTGGAAATAAATGAATTCTATTTATTGTACATGGAACTCTGAATGTTTAAATAGGAGTAACGGTTTAAAAAATTCACACAAAGTTTCCTTTTTGAGGTATGGTAACATGTGTGATGTTCTGTGAGGAAGCCACTCGAATATTCCGCGAATGTTACTCGGGGAATAAATTGAATTGGAGCGTTAATTGGATTAAAAGATGAGAGAAATTTGAAGAACTGGCAAAAAAGGTTATTTTTGTAACCGCTTAATAAGATTATTTCTCATTCAATAAAGCGTTCTTTATTGTTATTAATGGGATATATGGAAGAGAGAGAGGCTCAGGTAGAACTGAATATGAAATGCTTTCAATTACTACAATATCGCTTTAGAGAGGATATTTTTAAGAACCTTTTCCACTATTGACTACAATAAATGTGAGAGAAAAGGAAATATTATATAGGAGTTTATTTTAAAAGGAGAAATAATACATGACTAAATTCTCTACTCTAAGTTCGATTAGAGTACTCTATTCTTAGAGGTTATTTAAACTCTGCGTTGAAGGTATTTTTCAGAGTTCAAGCTTTCGAATAGAAAGACAGAGTTTTCAACGTACAGTTTAAATAAAATGGATTTCCCGTTGAGTTTGAATCTTTTCAATCAATTACTCTATTTATATATTCAAAAGAATATATTTATATCAAATAATGATCTTTTCGTTATAGAGATATTTTTTTCTTATATATAAAGTTATAGTGGGGTCATATAAGATTAAGACCCATTAATCTCCCTTGACCCCACAATAATTTTTACTCGCTGTCTGTTTATTTGATTGGATACATAATTAAATTCATCAACTAATTTAATTATTTCATTGACCATCACTCAGGCTATTATTTATTAACATTCAATCAACTTAATCAAGTTATTGGATAATTATCAGTAACCTTGTAAAATCAAAGAAATATTCTCTTTGAAATTCCTCTGTTTTATTTTGGAATGAGCGATCCATGTAAAGTGTTAGACAGAACAAGTTAGTGGGGCGTTATTTCCCGGGAGCCATCGTTAGGTTTCATCCTCCTCGGTTTTCACGCATTCGAACGCCTTCATTAGAGCCCTAACGAAGCCAATTTGGAAGAACTTTTATTTCAACACTGAATATTATTGCTTGCTCATTTCTCTTTACCAAAATAGTATCGGAATTTTTCCCAGATGCCCTCATTGTGGTCTTTTTTGGAATTTTAATGATTGCAACGTGAGAAGAAGGGGAGGTTTAGGAATAATGAGGGACATCAACGGTGCCATTTTGAAGAATAGGAACAGACCATCGGATTGATGGCTCCAAAAAACTTAGGTACTATCAAATAAAAGTCTATCCGAAATTATTTCTTAACAGTGAACTGATTAAACATTTCTAAAAATAAACTTTTATACTAATTGTGATGTTAGTAGATATTTTAAAATTGATCTGGGTAAACGACGACAAATTTATAAAATTTGAAATAGGAAATTAGAAAACTGTGATTTGAGAAATTATAGCATCACGCAGAAACACTATTCTTTGATAGTACATATCAATCTATTAGGTTACTTAAATATTGAAGTTACTCTTTCTTCCATACATTAGTTCAGTGCCTATACTATTTCCCAAAATTCGAATTTGACGCAGTTTGATTAGGTGCCATAGGAAGCATTCTAACCGAATTGGAACCATGAAACAGGGTTTCAAATTGGCATCTCTTTGAAGTAATTATGTGATGCTGAGTATTATATGAATGCATTTAGTTGGACAGTCTTCGGCCCTATGGAATTCAATGCATGTGATAGGTGTCGAATAGTGACAGTGTTCCTAGTCAGTGTATTCGTTTGACCCAATTGAAATATTGTAATCGCTGATTATCGATAATGAAAAATAATCACCTATGTTGAATGTTTATAAATCATTTGACGAATCCATAATCCAGATATTTTCTTTACCTACCAACCCTAGGCCTTTGAATTTTTATACGTTAAGTTTAAATGTGTATGCCGTCTCACGTTTTTCATTCTAAAGATAGTAGTTTATTCATTACAAATTTACAGTCAGGTCCCGCTTTTATTTCCTGAATCACGAGTCCGACCTACTACAAAATGGTTATATGATCGAAGTACGTATAAGTTTTTAAATAAATGTAGCTCCTTAAACTTTCGAGGGTTCGACAACTGGCCTATGCAGTGTTGCAGTGTCTGTTGTCAGAACTAGTTCATGTTCTATGATGAAAGTTCAAAGTAGCAAATGAATTAAAAGTACTAAACTTCAACTATAGCTTAACGAACTCTCACTCTGTATAGGTGAGTAGTTAGTTAGACACTCTTGTTTATACAATTGTGTTATATGGAACAAATAATTATTTTTTGCTCCGTGAAATTTTTTTGTCGGTAGGTTAAGTTCCGAGCTAATGATTTGTTTTACATTTTCGTACACGCAAGATAAAAATATTTTAATTACTAGTGTACCCTTCTCTCAAAAATAACGGGTATTGAATTTCACTCTTAGTGAATTCAATTGACATTTATTTTATGCATCATCATAAATATAAAAATTGAATGGAACATCAGAATTTAAATTTCATATAAATATATTCCCGTGCGTATCATGTTTACATTCTTCATATTCGAATACAATTGTGTATAACCAAACACAAAATAAATAAATAAACACTCGACGGGTATTACTATAGGTATAGACCTACCTATAGTATACTTTCCCTTTAAAAAACACGGGGTTTCAATAGAATTAATATTGGTGTAGCTTAACCCGTTAAAAGTGTACTTTCCCGTTAAAATACAAACATAGGATTAAAACATCATATCGATATATTCGCGTGCGCAACATGGTTTCAATTTTCTTGATAATAATCTTTCTTTTAATAATACCTATCGCATTTTTATTTCTTTATTGAATAAAAAACATACATATAACTCAATATATTTGAGCAGCCTATAATTGTTATACAGTTTCTCTTGCCTGATACCTGCAGTTAAATTAGTCAATTATATTGAGTTAGAATTGAGTAATGGTTGAATTTTAGTACTTTTAATTCATTCACTACTCTGAACTTTCATCATAGAGTATAGACTAATTATGACAACAGGCACTGCAATGCTGTAAACGGTAAGTTGAACCTTCAAAACCGTTTTCTTTTATTCTAGCTCATAGAAAATGAAATGTTTAAGGAGTTACAAACTTATAATTATATAATAACTTTAATCATATCTCGCTCTTATTACCATTGGTAATAAAATCGGGCCTACCTTACCTATGTGTATCTTAAATCAAAATCTCCAGCTCTTCATTCTGATAGCAAACCACTTTGTTCTGTCGGTGTCAAGAAAAATCATTTAGCGGAATTAAAAGCCTACGATATATCTGGCCCTTACTAATTGCTGGTGACAGTCTGCCTGAGCACTTAATTAATTGCTCATCTTTTTAAGCCCCAGCTTTTGATGCGATGAGCGGTGGCGTGGAGATGATGTATTGAAATGAAAGATAGAGAGGGATGAACAACTCGGACTGTGAAAAGTACTCCCTGGTAATCCTGTCTATTGCGCCAAAATTACAATATTGTTACTATATTGGGATAATGTTGTACATTGTTACCTGGGCTGTTTTGATGTAAATTGTAAATGAACTAGAGTAATGTTAGAAATTAGAGTTGTACAACTTTGATAGGATATATGACTCGTTCGGTGGAGAAAGGGATTTATATCTAATGATCTTGTACTTTTACCTGTCTTCGAAAAAATAGTGATGGAGCAATAAAAATACTCAGAATATCATTTTAGTTACACGGATAACTTTTCTATGAAAATCTTTATTTAAAGTTTTGTGTTTTAATTAGACACTTCCTCCACTGAACACGTCATGTACTGTACTGTATCAAAAGTAAGTGTTCCTATTTCTTCATTTACTTAATATACAGACCATGTATAATCTATTGAATCAATATGAAATTAAGCATCCATGGAGCCACCATTATTTTCTCGACAGGTATATACTTTATCTTATGCTAGTGTAATTACTTTTCTTTAATTATGATCATTTCTTCCAAGTTATCGAACGGTTCCACTTCTTCGGTCATATATGAAAAACTATGTAATAGTTATGATTTATCTTCTATATAATTCTTTCTTATACGATCGAAATTGTGGAATCTTCTGATAGCATACCTCACTAAGAATAAATGATAATTCAGTATTTAGTATGCTATTTAATTTGCAATTAATAAATTTATAAATATATTATCGTAACGATTTTCATAATCAATTCATAATTTCGAAACGAAATTCAAAATGAACTTTTAACGATTTTGTAAATTAATAAACTTTCATCTTTGAGTTTGAATTACCTCGATAAAATATGATTATTTGTATTCAACATGGATCAAATTGTTATTTTGTAATTCTCATGAAATTGCGTAACGGTACTTTAAAATATAAATCCTAGCACGCGTGATCATGAGCCGTTTGAACAGAGTTTACGTCCACCTTCTCTTTCGGTTAAAGTGAAATGGCATCGTTAATTACTATTTATTGCCATGCTTGAGATTTACTTTGTGCAGGTCTTTTGTTGCTAAACCTATTCAATTGTTATCCATTATGTGATTAGTTTTCTTTGTGGTCTATTCATATCTCAACTTACAAAGGATCATTTTTATCTAAAATGTTCACTGGCTTTAGGTGTAGTTACGGATTATCGGTCAGTTCCACATCTCCGGTCATATAAGGAGGAGCGATATAATAAGTATCATTCAATTTTTTTGGTATCCACAATACCTGCAAGTATCTTAGATACCAATTTAAATATTTATTAAATAATAATTATTATAATATGACCGAAGATGTAGAACTAACTGATAATTCGTAACTTAATTACCCTATAAAGTTCACTGTCTTATAGTGTATATCCTATTTTATCCCTCCTTTATTGTATCAAAGAGAATCCCACTAACCCAAATTGATAAAGGATAGGAAGGTCTGACAAGCCTTTAGTTCATTTTAAGATTCGCGTTCAAATCCAGAAATCACCAGATTCATGTTTCCAACTGGGCATTGTATGTCTTCTAACATGTCTGCTCAATGATCGTGGTCTTGTCTGAATGTACTGCTAGTCGTGATGTTGTCTATACCTTGGCCGGGTCCGTGCTCTTGTCCATGTATTGTACAAGACAGCCAAGTAATTGGGTGAACTCCTAACAATAGATTGGACAAAGAAAGATGGAACTACAGAGGGCTATCAGAACTGAAAGTCATTGTTGGAGTCTCTGCCTTCACTTTAAATGGGATTCCGCGAATCAAATTGAAAAGATTTATGGAAGGTATATTGAGATATAAATTAATATAATGAGCAACTAGGTCTATTTTCTTCAACTAACAAGAATAAAAAAAATGGAAGATAAAAAGAAGAAAATTCTTTATCGAGAATCGAAGACCAAAGCTCCAGCATGATATAAATACTTTATAGAATGATACTTAATGCTTTATATAATTATAAAAGGAAAACATAACTAAAATCTATTTCAGTATAACTGAATATTAATATTATAAGAGATGGATTTCTAGTTACTCATGAATTTGCTACCTAGTTTGTTTGTCCGCTAAAAAAAACGTGTTTTATTTTGTCATCAAGACTTCTGATCCGTGACCTCAAATTAAGTTATTAAATATATTAATCATACAATTCTGACATTATTCAATACAATAGAAAATAATCAATGAACATATGAATCACAATTGAAACAATTCTTTACATAATTACAATTAACTTATACCGTAGCCCATTTGGTGAATATTCATCTCTACCGATATAATAAGAGGAAAGCAGTTATCCAAATATCGTCCAGACTCTTATTGCTTTAAAATCCCCAAAAGAATCTCTCTCATCAAGTATTTTCTGAATTGAAAACCATGAACATTATAAATTCATTGGTCAATAAATATAACCACAAGGAAAGAGGTCGAAATGATTTAACCATTCGACAACTGCTGAAATGTCGCCAAATGGACTGGAAAGATTTACAAGCGACTGAACTTTTCTATAAATGTTATCGCAATAAAAACCTCAAGAACAGTCTTGTAGTGGTCTCTACATCTCGCAGTCAAATGAGGTTAGATGATGTAGCAACATGTAAGATGAAGTATAAGAAATACTACTTGAATCTTCTTTCACTCCATAGGGTCTGCCTAGTGTCAGATTATGCTAAACCAAAGGTTGCTCCTCTTTCTTCTATTTATTATTTGTAGAGGATGAAAGTAACTACTTATTTGTGTAACACTCTGTTGTTATTTTGTGGTTAAAAGAGTTGTTTTGCTAAAATTTAACGTCAAATATTCTATTTTAGTATTTTTAATTACCTACATAATGAGAAAATATAACAGCATTGTATTTTTTGTAAATCTCAAATTTATTATTTTATAAATTAAGTTTTCTGAAAATAAATTGAATATATAATGACAATTGTAATGAATTCTTTATATGATGAATCTGTTCTCAACCGATTATCCACACAATTCCAAAATCACCCTAATTGGAAGATAGCGAATCTTCTCTAAAATATAACACCCACTCGTAACTAAATAAAATGTTGTAGCGAAGGAAAGAGTGTCCCAAATCCTGATTGAAAGATGCCGAAGTGACTTGCGTTGTCAATTACGAGGTGACTGTTGCTGCCTTTTCCAGACATTTTCTAGATTGCCTCTCATGATCCTTTATCTCGCAGAGACGTTGTTATCTCTCAGTGACGGGTTGTTATCTCGCCGTTACTGATTGTTACCCATTTTGCTGGGGCGTAACAAGCGAAAACACTTTTTGTGAAATAAATCAAATACGAAGTTTCATATCAATTCTCTATAAGAGATGTGTCAATTTGAAAACAATTGAAGAAGACCATTTACGCGATTTTTTAAGGCTTTTATAGAGGTTTGAAAAACCTAAAAAATGAATCCAGTATTAATACATTATGTTTTCATTGAAATTTATTAATAAAAATATGTAAAGTATTACCCCTTTATTGATTTCTACATCTTTAAACACTTCATGGTTGTTTAATTCATTACTATAATTATTACAAAAGCTAATTATAAAAACTATAAGTGTCTATTTAAATTATACTGATTGTCAAATATATCTTATACACACGTGGCGAGTTTTTTTTTCATTATACATTAAATATATTCATCTTCTTGCCAAAGAATAATTTAGGTATCTCTATTGGAATGGTCGAATTTATGCAAAAATACCAATTGCTTTATTCCCCATCCAACATTATCAATGAAAAGAAGACTGGCTAAATGCAAACAAAAATGGTTTACTCAGCAAACAGTGGAACTGATTTTATTTGCTATAAAAATAGAGCTTAGGCTTTACCCTCAGATTCTCCAGAAATATCTCTACATCTGCCAAAAATGTATTATTACAGTGATTCCTGGCGACTCTGAACATCAGCGATATTGGTAACCTGATATACACTAGAAAACTAAAACTCTGGAATTCACGAGCTTAATTTAAATAGGTAAAATACAATAAAAAAATTCAAATCGAGCAGACTTTCTCCATGATTAGTTCAAATATACTACAAAAACCTAACTGTTCGAAAGTTCACTCATTCCGCTTGGTGATAAATCACTAACAAATTAGCTCTTTTAAATAAATGAACAAAACGTTTCGATGAAACAAAGCGATTCCATTTTTGCTCTGGAATGGCTTGGAATGATAGTTGCATTACAGTTCTCAATAGTCTTTTAATCTGTTCCTAATTCCCAATCGTTCCGATCATGAATAGTTCAAATAGAATCGGCTGAAAAGAAACAATCCGCATTTTATGGCCGGTGGAAAATTGCGAAATGTCGAGTTCCATTTTTGCCGGCGCTGCCGAAAATGATATAATGCCTTGAAAATAATGTTTGAAAATCTGTAATCATTTAAATTAAATTGAACATCGATGTTATTATCCTCAGTTATATTAGACTCTCTACCTTTTTATTAATGCATTCTGCATGTCCTGCTTTTAATATTTAATTAGCAATAATAAGTTGAGTAATTTCCTAGCAGTTAGCAATTGTTTGTAGAAGAACATTAATTTTATTTTTTAATTATACATTAAAACTTTCATTTTATATTTGAATTATATTTAAATGATATAATTTTCTAATAATTATGTTATTACCTTCGCAGAATGTGAGAAGGTTATTTTATTGACGGCATTTATTTATTTATCATCTTGTTATTCGCATAGCTGAAAAAGCGTCCAACTAAATTGTCTGAAATTTATTGAAACGATTGGTCAATGTCCAGTGACCTGCTGGTAGAATTTGGGGAGTGACCCGGTCAAAGGTCAAGGTCATGGTCATTTATAACTCAAAAAGTATTGCACCATATTGCATGAAACTTGGTGGGACGATTGGTCAATATGCAGGAACCATTTTGTTAGATTTTGGGAGCGATCAGGTTAAAGGTCAAAGATCAAGGTCAAGGCCATTTATAACTGAATAACTTAAAAAGTGTTCAACCAAATTGTCTGATATATGATGGGACGATTGGACAATGTCCAAGAACGATATGGTAGAATTTTGGGAGCAATCCAGTCAAAGGTCAAGGTCATTTAAAACTCAATAACTCAAAACGTATTGAACCATATTGCATGAAACTTGGTGGGACGATTGGTCACTATCCAGTCACCAGTTTATCAGATTTTGGAAGCAAACGGATAAGCAGTGTCGAAGGTATGCGTTCCACCGAGTGCACGTAATCTAGTTATATTTGTAATACAAAAAATGATAACAAATGCGTAAACAATATATATTTAAAATCATGACCCATAATAGATACTTTTTGGTCATGTTGACTATAAACAAATATAACTAACTATCATTTCACCAACACTTCATTTCAAAATGCCCCGCATTTCATTCTCTATATAATAACTTATGGTATTAGTTACAAAGATTAGATTCCTTTTAAGCAAAAAAGGTTTAAAGTGCGGTGGAAAAACAACCGTCGATATCCAAACTGACAGAGTAGATGGATGCATAAAAGTAATTGGTGTTGTTATTGGCAATTAATCTTGGTTGCGAGGAGATTTATAGACCATAGCCAACAGTCTGAATTAATTGAGTTGTTTTGGCATAGTGTATTCACCTCCACAGCTAGTATTATTACTCGCAATAAATACCTACCTTGGCTGCAGGAGGTGTTTTGAATCTCTGCCATTGTTCTTGCGGTGGTGAGACAATGCCTAAGATGATTGATTGGAGACATTTTTGATTGCTGGCTTGATTGGAGAGATTTTAAATTGCTGGCTTGATTGGAGAGATTGGAATGATTTTTGATTGCTGGGCCGATTGGGTTGATTGGAATGATTTTTGATTGCTGGCTTGATTGGAAAGATTTTAGATTGCTGGCTTGATTGGAGAGATTTTTGATTGCTGTCTTGATTGGAGAGATTTTTGATTGCTGGCTTGATTGGAGAGATTTTAGATTGCTGGCTTAATTGGAGAGATTTTAGATTGCTGGGTTGATTGGATATATTTTAGAATGCTGGGTTGATTGGAGAGATTTTTGATTGCTGGGTTGATTGGAGAGATTTTTGATTGCTGGGTTGATTGGAGAGATTTTTGATTGCTGGGTTGATTGGAGAGATTTTTGATTGCTGGCTTGATTGGAGAGATTTTATAATGCTGGGTTGATTGGAGAGATTTTTGATTGCTGGCTTGATTGGATTGATTGGAATGATTTTTGATTGCTGGGCTGATTGGAATGATTTTTGATTACTGGGTTGATTGGATAGAGTTTTAATTGCTGGCTTGATTGGAGGGATTTTTGATTGCTGGCTTGATTGGGTTAATTTTTAATTGCTGGTTTGATTGGAAAGATTTTTGATTGCTGGCTTGATTCCAAGACTCTTCTTCGATAGATGGGTTTATTTCAAAGCAATTTAATTGGTAGGTTCACTTCAAAGCTTTTTTGACTACTATAATTGATTCCATAATGTTTATACATTAGTCGGAAAGATAGAATGAATGATTAAACGTTATTTATTTTGTGTATGCTACTTTTAACTGGTACAAAATAAGATATTAGAGGTTTATGAGAGTTACGAAAATTCCACTAGGTATGAACTCTTACGGTGAAGAACATTCATGCAATATCTATTTACAGTCAATACAAATAATATTCCACTAGGTATGAACTCTTACGGTGAAGAACATTCATACAATATCTATTTACAGTCAATACAAATAATATTCCACTAGGTATGAACTCTTACGGTGAAGAACATTCATACAATATCTATTTACAGTCAATACAAATAATATTCCACTAGGGATGAACTCTTACGGTGAAGAACATTCATACAATATCTATTTACAGTCAATACAAATAATATTCCACTAGGTATGAACTCTTACGGTGAAGAACATTCATACAATATCTATTTACAGTCAATACAAATAATATTCCACTAGGGATGAACTCTTACGGTGAAGAACATTCATACAATATCTATTTACAGTCAATACAAATAATATTCCACTAGGAATGAACTCTTACGGTGAAGAACATTCATATAATATCTATTTACAGTCAATACAAATAATATTCCACTAGGAATGAACTCTTACGGTGAAGAACATTCATATAATATCTATTTACAGTCAATACAAATAATATTCCACTAGGTATGAACTCTTACGGTGAAGAACATTCATAAAATAGCTATTTACAGTCAATACAAATAATATTCCACTAGGGATAAACTCTTACGGTGAAGAACATTCATACAATATCTATTTAAAGTCAATACAAATAATATTCCACTAGGATGAACTGCTACGGTGAAGAACATTCATACAATATCTATTTAAAGTCAATAAAAATAATATTCCACTAGGGATGAACTCCTACGGTGAAGAACATTCATACAATATCTATTTAAAGTCAATACAAATAATATTCCACTAGGGATGAACTCCTACGGTGAAGAACATTCATACAATATCTATTTAAAGTCAATACAAATAATATTCCACTAGGGATGAACTGTTACGGTGAAGAACATTCATATAATATCTATTTACAGTCGATACAAATAATATTCCACTAGGGATGAACTCTTACGGTGAAGAACATTCATACAATATCTATTTACAGTCAATACAAATAATATTCCACTAGGGATGAACTGTTACGGTGAAGAACATTCATATAATATCTATTTACAGTCAATACAAATAATATTCCACTAGGGATGAACTCTTACATTGAAAAACATTCATACAATATCTATTTAAAGTCAATACAAATTATCAAATGCATATATAATATCGAAACTAAGTTAACGAATTAAACAGCGTATGTAATTTAGGTCTACAAAGTGTGTTAAAAAGACACACTTTGTTCTCCATGGAATGTGTCCAATCCTTCACAAATTATCAATTGTGACCGAAATAGTTCCAGTCGCAATCAGATAAAGAGATCGAGACTATTTTTTTCCTCTGTTATTGACATCTCGATTGAATTTAACTCCAAATAGAGTGTCGGATAAATAACGAAAAAGTCCTAACAGACACTTCAAATTAAAATAATTAATTTAAACTGCATCCACCACGCAATGGCTTTCCATTAATTTATAATCAAGCCTTTAGGGAGGGAATTATAAAACGCATTTTCATTATCTTAATTCATCTCGCATTAATTTTCAAATGAATAACTCGGAATAAATTATAGGCAACTGAATGCAAGCAGAGTTTAAAGTCATGATTGCAATTGATGAACTTTATCTTTGATAGATAATAAATAAAGCTATGAAAGCAATTATATCTAAAATGGATTGTTAGGTATTTTATAATTTGGAAAATATTTCTCTAACTGCATAGTTGAATAAACTTAAAGCTATAAATAAACTTAAAGCTATAGTTATTTGACATAAAATGAAGTATTTTGAAAAAATCTTCACTTAGACCTTTCCTCAACTATTTAAAGTCCAGGACTTAGTCCTCAAAAGTCCAAAACTTAGTCTTTTAAAGTCCAGTACTTAGTCTTTTAAAGTCCAGTACTTAGTCCTTAAATTCCAGCACTTAGTCTTTTAAATTCCAGTACTTAGTCATTTAAAGTCCAGTACTTAGTCCTTAAATCCCAGCACTTAATCTTTTAAAGTCCAGTACTTAGTCCTCAAAAGTCCAGTACTTAGTCTTTTAAAGTCCAGTACTTAGTCCTCAAAATCCCAGTACTTAGTCTTTTAAAGTCCAGTACTTAGTCTTTTAAAATCCAGTACTTAGTCTTTTAAAGTCCAGTACTTAGTCTTTTAAAGTCCAGTACTTAGTTATTTAAAGTCCAGTACTTAGTTCTTTAAAGTCCAGTACTTAGTCCTCAAAAGTCCAGTACTTAGTCTTTTAAAGTCCAGTACATAGTCCTTAAAATCCCAGTACTTAGTCTTTTAAAGTCCAGTACTTAGTCTTTTAAAGTCCAGTACTTAGTCTTTTAAAGTCCAGTACTTAGTCTTTTAAAGTCCAGTACTTAGTCTTTTAAAGTCCAGTACTTAGTTCTTTAAAGTCCAGTACTTAGTTCTTTAAAGTCCAGTACTTAGTTCTTTAAAGTCCAGTACTTAGTCCTCAAAATCCCAGTACTTAGTCTATTAAAGTCCAGTACTTAGTCCTTAAATCCCAGCACTTAGTCTTTTAAAGTCCAGTACTTAGTCCTTAAAATCCCAGTACTTAGTCTTTTAAAGTCCAGTACTTAGTCTTTTAAAGTCCAGTACTTAGTCCTTAAAATCCCAGTACTTAGTCTATTAAAGTCCAGTACTTAGTCCTTAAAATCCCAGTACTTAGTCTATTAAAGTCCAGTACTTAGTCCTTAAATCCCAGCACTTAGTCTTTTAAAGTCCAGTACTTAGTCCTTAAAATCCCAGTACTTAGTCTTTTAAAGTCCAGTACTTAGTCTTTTAAAGTCCAGTACTTAGTTCTTAAAATCCCAGTACTTAGTCTATTAAAGTCCAGTACTTAGTCCTTAAATCCCAGCACTTAGTCTTTTAAATTCCAGTACTTAGTCCTCAAAAGTCCAGTACTTAGTCCTTAAATACCAGTACTTAGTCTTTTAAATTCCAGTACTTAGTCCTCAAAAGTCCAGTACTTAGTCCTTAAATACCAGTACTTAGTCTTTTAAAGTCCAGTACTTAGTCTTTTAAAGTCCAGTACTTAGTCCTTAAAATCCCAGTACTTAGTCTTTTAAATTCCAGTACTTAGTCATTTAAAGTCCAGTACTTAGTCCTTAAATCCCAGCACTTAGTCTTTTAAATTCCAGTACTTAGTCCTCAAAAGTCCAGTACTTAATCCTTAAATACCAGTACTTAGTCTTTTTAAGTCCGGTACTTAGTCTTTTAAAGTCCAGTACTTAGTCCTTAAATCCCAGCAGTTAGTCTTTTAAATTCCAGCACTTAGTCCTTAAATCCCAGTACTTAGTCTTTTAAAGTCCAGTACTTAGTCTTTTAAAGTCCAGTACATAGTCCTTAAATCCCAGCACTTAGTCTTTTAAATTCCAGTACTTAGTCATTTAAAGTCCAGTACTTAGTCCTTAAATCCCAGCACTTAGTCTTTTAAAGTCCAGTACTTAGTCCTCAAAAGTCCAGTACTTAGTCTTTTAAAGTCCAGTACTTAATCCTTAAAATCCCAGTACTTAGTCTTTTAAAGGTCAGTACTCAGTCTTTTAAAGTCCAGTACTTAGTCCTTAAAATCCCAGTACTTAGTCTTTTAAAGTCCAGTACTTAGTCCTTAAAATTTCAGTACTTAGTCTTTAAAAGTCCAATACTTAGTCCTTTAAAGTCCAGTACTTAGTTCCTTCCTCAACACTCAGATCTAAGGATTACAGAATTCAGTTCGCATTAAAGCTACAACGGTGGCACTTCTGTAAATTGTTTTTCGAATGGGACGGAGAATTCATTTGGAAATTAGTCTACTAAATTGAATGTAAGGAAGATATATCCTGCAGCAGGCTAAGCCAATTCGTGAGCAGTTTTTATTTTAATGGTGTTGTAGAAGTGATGTTTTTTAACAGAATTAGAAACCAATCGTAATAAAAACCCGTGTGATTATTTCGATATGGAGGTAAAATGAAGTTGTTATGTTTACCGGGTAATTCATTATTGAAAGAATTAATCTCGAAAGTTTATTTCAGTAAATAAAAAAGCCTAACGTTGTATCACAGATATAATTAAGTATATCTATCTTTCAATATACAAGTTTTTTCAACGTTGGCCAAAATGAGATTTAGAATACATCAAATAATCTCATCTAAAACTAATTTACTATTGATATTCTAAATATATTAGTTTGAATTCCCCACATTTATTATTTCAAGATTCCTATCACACAGAGAAGCAAGTCAATACTGAGCCAATAATTGGTAGAACGTTAAGGTTGGTTTAATAGGACAGGTCGACACAACAACGCTACAGGACTCTCTAAGCCCTTCATCCAATTGATAAGTTGCTCAATATTGATTCTTGTAGGGATGGTTAGAGTGGATCCTTTAAAGTCCCTCTGTGCTCTGAAATAAACCAACTGGTAGGGGGGTCGGTATAGGGAAGGGGGGTCGGTATAGGAAGGGGCCGTTATAGGGGGTGGGGGTCGATATAGGAGGGGCCGGTATAGGGGAGGGGGGGGGGGGGTTGGGGACGGTATAGGAGGGGGCCGTTATAGGGGGTTTGGGGTTGTTGTAGGGGTTAAGATTTATATGAGGCCAATATTCAATGGTCTATCATGTAACTAAAACTAGATATTAATTGAACTTGCTAACTACTTTGTGGTATTAATTTGTACAAAACGATTGTCGCTTTGTAAATTTTCTGAAGTGAAACAGGTTCTTTGAGCAAAATTGACGCAATTTTAATTTTAAAATAATTCAGTTCAACTTTTCTTATCATTTTGATATAAAAGAGTAGTGTAAGTTACGAATTATCGGTCGGTTTCACATCTTCGGTCATATAAGAAAAAAATTATCTCCTATACTAATAATTTCCTTAGTGTGTTTATTCATTTCATTGGTGTCCGCTTTTACACTACGGGTTTTAAACATGAAGAATGTAACTATGATACGCACGGGAATATACATATTGATTTATAATTTAAATTCGAATGTTTTTTGTTCAGTTTTTATATGTATTTTATCTATAACATGTACTTATGCAGAAATAAATGTTAGTTGAATTCACTAAAAAATACCTATATAAACAGGTAGTATATTATATTGAAGACCCGTTATTTTAACGGGAAAATATACTAGAACAACTGCCATGTGACGCAAGTTATATTTTGTCTAGTATTATAATAATTATTTATTCTAATTTTAATCGGTATCCATGATACCTGCAGGTTAAAATATAAATGAATAAATAATTTCTATATCGTTTTTTTTATATGACCGATTATGTGAAACCGATCACTAATTCGTAACTTACCCCCAGTCGTAGTCAACATGTTGTTGGGTTTAGTAAGACATGTGCATCCAATTCTATAGTTTATTCATAAAAAAAAGTCAAGTACTTAGAAAAGCAATTCAATTCGCATGAATATTTTATACTGAACTATCGGCCTATTTGCATCAATACAAAATGAACATTGTACATTTATCAATTGTGATCTATTAATCATTTGAAATACATGGTTGCGTCTCATATCATTCTGTAGTATATCATCTATTCATGTATATTAATCCCTGCATGATTAATGTATCACTACAATTCATGTATGTTGCGGTACATAATACCGTCAATTACAGGTACAGTATTTGAAATCAATAACAGGTAAAAATATATGTGCACAATATATAAACAATAGAAGTTACAATTAATACAATAAACATTCAATCGGTTATTATTGATTATTCATCTATGATTATTGTTCATGGATATCTCCTCGATATTGTGAATTAATTATTATTGCCTATGATTAATTATAAGAAAATGCCTGTGATATTAGCGCCTTATTATTTGCTTATTGTTATTGCTAGCAATATTAGCAATATCAATTACCAACTAAGTCTATTCAACCTATTTACCATTAATTTTAGTCCTAGATAGTAAGATTTAATTATCTACAAAGAAATTTCAACAGAATTTATATTTACACTGCATTTAATTATACAAAATTCCTTTATGGTCTTCCTAAACATACCATCTAAAATTTTATTGGTGAACCTAATTTTCAAAAATATTCCATTAGGGTAAGTTCTTAATTATCGGTCAGTACCCCCATTTTCGGACACGTAAGAAAAAACGATATAATAATAATTATTTAACTTTTATTTTAATTGGTATCCATGATACCTGCAGGTATCATGGATACCAATAAAAATAAAAAATAAATAATTATTATTATATCGTTTTTTCTTACGTGTCCGAAAATGGGCTACTGACCGATAATTAAGAACATCCCCAAGATAATTCATTTCCAATCCGTACAACACCAAAAGTTAAAAATGAAATAATATTGAGTTCGAAACCAAGAGGAATAAAAATCTCGTAACTAAGAAGTAGATAACTCGTGTAAGTTATTGTGTAGTTCACTTTCTAAACAATCATCGTTGTTAGATAAGATTCCTTTAAAAAGGATGTGACCACACCCAAACGCTCATCAATCCTATTTAGTTGAAACTCCCATCGCACTTTAGATGAAGAGCAGATATACTAGTTAGAGTACAAAAATAGGTAAATTCCTAGTTCACGTCCTTGAAGTGAATAGGGACCTCAACTAGGAACCGATCCAAATGCCCCTTTCCTAGTTCACGTCCCTAAATGAAATAGGGACGTGAACTAGGAACCGATCCAAATACCCCCTCCCTAGTTCACGTCCCTAAATGAAATAGGGACGTGAACTAGGAATTAACCCAAAAAGTAAACGATTAATCTTTTCTGTTACCCTAGTTATTGATTTCAAATTAAATTTACCCATTATCTTAAAATACCTAAATTTATAGGTGCTAATTTTGAATAATCTTTAAGAACCGGTAGCTATGAAAAATAGAATTATACCTTTAAAATATTGTTTAAAGTTTAACTACCATAAACTTTTCAAAATTTCAATCAGAATTTTATACCCGAATTAAACATTAAAGTGACCTATGTGCAAGAAGAGAGTTTGTAGGATATACTGCAAGAGTTTATCCTGTTTCCTAGTGTTTTTTCTCTGTAGATAAATCACTCATAATGAGCTTTCAATTAGACTGCGGTTGCCAACTGACCAAATTAAAGTCGTTGTTTGTTCTTTGATGTTCGGTGCGGGTAATTATTAACTGATTAGCAGATTGGGTTGATGTGACATTGCTGGTGAGATGAAAGAGCGAAGTGAGTGATGTGTTAGGACTAGGGACTAGTGTGTTAGGACTAGGGACTAGTGTGTTAGAGTAATGCACTAGTGTGTTACAGTCAAACACACTAGTGTGTTACTCTAACACACTAGTGTGTTACTCTAACACACTAGTGTGTTACTCTGATATTCCAGTACGTTATTCTAACACACCAGTACGTTATTCTAACACACCAGTACGTTATTCTAACACACTAGTGTGTTAAGACTAGGCACTAGTGAGTTAGAATAATCTGTAATGTAACTAATGTGTTAAATTTAAGATAAAGTACTAAAGTGTAGTGTTCCAATTATTTTGTTTAATCCTTGTATCTGGTATTTCTTTTAACTAACGTAATTACTATTATTTAACCAGTTATTTAACCAGTTATTTAGCCAGTTATTTAGCCAGTTATTTAACCAGTTATTTAACCAGTTATTTAACCAGTTATTTAACCAGTTATTTAACCAGTTATTTAGCCAGTTATTTAGCCAGTTATTTAACCAGTTATTTAACCAGTTATTTAACCAGTTATTTAACCAGTTATTTAACCAGTTATTTAACCAGTTATTTAACCAGTTATTTAACCAGTTATTTAACCAGTTATTTAACCAGTTATTTAACCAGTTATTTAACCAGTTATTTAACCAGTTATTTAGCCAGTTATTTAGCCAGTTATTTAACCAGTTATTTAACCAGTTATTTAACCAGTTATTTAACCAGTTATTTAACCAGTTATTTAACCAGTTATTTAACCAGTTATTTAACCAGTTATTTAACCAGTTATTTAACCAGTTATTTAACCAGTTGTTTAACCAGTTGTTTAACCAGTTATTTAACCAGTTATTTAACCAGTTGTTTAACCAGTTGTTTAACCAGTTATTTAACCAGTTATTTAACCAGTTATTTAACCAGTTATTTAACCAGTTATTTAACCAGTTGTTTAACCAGTTATTTAACCAGTTATTTAATCAGTTATTTAACCAGTTATTTAACCAGTTATTTAACCAGTTATTTAGCCAGTTATTTAACCAGTTATTTAACCAGTTATTTAACCAGTTATTTAACCAGTTATTTAACCAGTTATTTAACCAGTTATTTAACCAGTTATTTAACCAGTTATTTAACCAGTTATTTAATCAGTTATTTAACCAGTTATTTAACCAGTTATTTAACCAGTTATTTAACCAGTTATTTAGCCAGTTATTTAGCCAGTTATTTAGCCAGTTATTTAGCCAGTTATTTAGCCAGTTATTTAGCCAGTTATTTAGCCAGTTATTTAGCCAGTTATTCAGCTGAAAATAAACAAATGAGTTCCAATTATAAATTATTTTCTCAGTAACTTGATATAAAATATTTGGTTTAGTATTTTTAATGTTTACTGCTGGTTCACAATGTGATTGTCTCTGGTTTACAATGTGATTGTCTCTGGTTTACAATGTGATTGTCTCTGGTTTACAATGTGATTGTCTCTGGTTTACAATGTGATTGTCTCTGGTTTACAATGTGATTGTCTCTGGTTTACAGTGTGAGTGTGATTATCTCTGGTTTACAATGTGATTGTCTCTGGTTCACAATGTGATTATCTCTGGTTCACAATGTGATTGTCTCTGGTTTACAGTGTGAGTGTGATTATCTCTGGTTTACAATGTGATTGTCTCTGGTTCACAATGTGATTGTCTCTGGTTCACAATGTGATTGTCTATGGTTTACAATGTGATTGTCTCTGGTTCACAATGTGATTGTCTCTGGTTCACAATGTGATTGTCTCTGGTTTACAATGTGATTGTCTCTGGTTCACAATGTGACTGGTTTACTGTAGCTATGGTAATGCACTGTTGTTATGATAGCTAAGGCGTAAGCTCGGCTGATTGTTATTGCTGTTTTGATTTGCATTTGAGTTACTGTTGTCTCAGGGTATTTGAAGTTGCATGGCTTGAGTATCCTCTGGCCAATAGAATAACGTACTTAGGGTAACTTATGAATTATCGGTCAGTTCCACATCTTCGGTCAAATAAGAGAAAACATTTAAATAATTAAAAAAATTTAAAAAAATTAATAATTATTAAGTAATGAAGAACCTGAGCTATGAAGTAGTTTATATTTTTAAATTCTACCTATATCGTTTTTTTTTCTTTTCTTATATGTAGAACTGACCGATAAAAGTTACTCTCATTGGAAATATACAACTTATTGATGCATTCGATAATTTATTCACATAAAGTGGGTTATATTAATCTTATTATAACAATTTCAAAATATATCATTAGTGTGATTATTAATATAAAGTAACTGAAATACTTGTTTCACTCTCCGTAGACTTTTATTAATTCGCGTTTTCTTTTTCTAGACTTTCGTTCATTTTTTTTCAAATTTTAAGTCATTTTATCTGACAATTTAGATTATTAAAGAATTTTAGAGTGAAATTGATTTGGTAATTTCTATAATTTAATTGAAATGAATTGTAAGTTGTTTTTCATAATTTATGGTGTTGTTTTTGTTAGAACTCTTTACAACCTCTGTCATTTATATAACATTTTTATACTCTATGCAATAACATCATCGTCATTATTCAATTAATAACTTAAGCCAAATACGAGGGACTGGAAGTGTGGATAGTTAAATTAAACAAATTTTGATACAACTAAGAACACGTTATTCTTAACGGGCAAGAACACTAGTTACAAATATTTATACCATTGAGAACACGTTATTCTTAACGGGCAAGTACACTAGTTACAAATATTTATACCATTGAGAACACGTTATTCTTAACGGGCAAGTGCACTAGTTACAAATATTTATACCATTGAGAACACGTTATTCTTAACGGGCAAGTACACTAGTTTCAAATATTGATACTATTGAGAACACGTTATTCTTAACGGGCAAGTACACTAGTTTCAAATATTGATACTATTGAGAACACGTTATTCTTAACGGGCAAGTACACTAGTTTCAAATATTGATACTATTAAGAACACGTTATTCTTAACGGGCAAGTACACTAGTTACAAATATTTATACCATTGAGAACACGTTATTCTTAACGGGCAAGTGCACTAGTTACAAATATTTATACCATTGAGAACACGTTATTCTTAACGGGCAAGTACACTAGTTTCAAATATTGATACTATTGAGAACACGTTATTCTTAACGGGCAAGTACACTAGTTTCAAATATTGATACTATTGAGAACACGTTATTCTTAACGGGCAAGTACACTAGTTTCAAATATTGATACTATTAAGAACACGTTATTCTTAACGGGCAAGTACACTAGTTTCAAATATTGATACTATTGAGAACACGTTATTCTTAACGGGCAAGTACTATAGTTTCAAATATTTATACTATTAAGAACACGTTATTCTTAACGGGCAAGTACACTAGTTACAAACATTTATACCATTAAGAACACGTTATTTGGTACTAAACAGGTAGTAAAATAATGTAAAACTGAGCAGCATATGCCTTCTCTATTGTGAAGCGAGTTTATTCGCAGAATAAATGAGTCATTTTGAAGACTTTTGATCAAATTTAAAAGGCGAGTAATCAGAGAAAAGTTCTAGAGAAAGTTGTTTCATTAGGAAGTTTTTCTGTGTTCTAAATAGGGAGAATTTACTGCGAATATTCGGGACTGATGTTAAAGGAAGAGAAAAAGAAGTCAGTTGACCTGTCACTGCACACTTTTAATTTAACGATCACTTTATCTCAGGTAGCAATGGTTCTGGGGGAGCATTCGCCCAATATTGTAACAATATTTGGGTAATGTTGTAACAATGTTGTGACAAAACTGGGGTAATATTGTAACAATATTAGGTGAATGTTGAAGCAATATTGTAACAATATTAGGTGAATGTTGAAGCAATATTGTAACAATATCAGGTGAATGTTGAAGCAATATTGTAACAATATCAGGTGAATGTTGAAGCAATATTGTAACAATATTAGGTGAATGTTGAAGCAATATTGTAACAATATGTTGGGACGATGGTGTAGCAATACTGGGGTAATGTTGTAATATTGCTTGATGTGTTGTAATATTGCTTGGTGTGTTGTAATATTGCTTGGTGTGTTGTAATATTGCTTGGTGTGTTGTAACATTGCTTGGTGTGTTGTAGTATTGCTTGGTGTGTTGTAACATTGCTTGGTGTGTTGTTACATTGCTTGGTGTGTTGTAGTATTGCTTGGTGTGTTGTAACATTGCTTGGTGTGTTGTAGTATTGCTTGGTGTGTTGTAGTATTGCTTGGTGTGTTGTAATATTGCTTGATGTGTTGTAATATTGCTTGGTGTGTTGTAATATTGCTTGATGTGTTGTAACATTGTTTGGTGTGTTGTAACATTGTTTGGTGTGTTGTAACATTGTTTGGTGTGTTGTAACATTGTTTGGTGTGTTGTAACATTGTTTGGTGTGTTGTAACATTGCTTGGTGTGTTGTAATTTTGCTTGGTGTGTTGTAATATTGCTTGGTGTGTTGTAATATTGCTTGATGCGTTGTAGTATTGCTTGGTGTGTTGTAATATTGCTTGATGTGTTGTAACATTGTTTGGTGTGTTGTAACATTGTTTGGTGTGTTGTAACATTGCTTGGTGTGTTGTAGTATTGCTTGGTGTGTTGTAATATTGCTTGGTGTGTTGTAATATTGCTTGGTGTGTTGTAACATTGCTTGGTGTGTTTTAACATTGCTTGGTGTGTTGTAACATTGCTTGGTGTGTTTTAATATTGCTTGGTGTGTTGTAACATTGCTTGGTGTGTTGTAATATTGCTTGGTGTGTTGTAATATTGCTTGGTGTGTTGTAACATTGCTTGGTGTGTTGTAATATTGCTTGGTGTGTTGTAATATTGTTTGGTGTGTTGTAATATTGCTTGGTGTGTTGTAATATTGCTTGGTGTGTTGTAACATTGCTTGGTGTGTTGTAATATTGCTTGGTGTGTTGTAATATTGCTTGGTGTGTTGTAACATTGCTTGGTGTGTTGTAGTTTTGCTTGGTGTGTTGTAGTATTGCTTGGTGTGTTGTAACATTGCTTGGTGTGTTGTAATATTGCTTGGTGTGTTGTAACATTGCTTGGTGTGTTGTAATATTGCTTGTAACATTTATTAAATTCAACTATTATTCAATATTTAAAAAACGTTTACATGAATATTAAATTCAAATAACTGAATTTAGCAATGTTAACATAAAAATCAAGTTGTACCCTAATTCACTATTTAATAAAAATAACACATGTATTAAATTGAATCCTTTTTCATTATTTAATTAACGTTTGCATATACATTAAATTCACCCCTGATTCATTAGAAACAGTATCACAACATATCGTTCAATAATCACTACCATAGATATTATTAATTGCACTCACGTAGAGTTGTAGAGCTCCGCCAACACACCATTTGAAGCATACGTTATTAGACCTGTAGCTGCGAGAGTTTCTAATATATAGCTCTAATAACAGCGAACACACGGAGAAAGGCATTTCGAATAGATTATATGTGTAACACTGTGAATGAATGAGATAATACGTGTGTTACTATCTTACATTGTCAATGAATGAGATAATACACGAGTTACTATCTTACACTGTGAATGAATGAGATAATACATGTGTTACTATCTTACAGTGTATGAATGAGATAATACATGTGTTACTATCTTACAGTGTGAATGAATGAGATAATACATATGTTACTATCTTACAGTGTCAATGAATCAGATAATACGTGTGTTACTATCTTACAGTGTGAATGAATGAGATAATACATGTGTTACTATCTTACAGTGTGAATGAATGAGATAATACGTGTGTTACTATCTTACAGTGTCAATGAATCAGATAATACGTGTGTTACTATCTTACAGTGTGAATGAATGAGATAATACATGTGTTACTATCTTACAGTGTCAATGAATGAGATAATACGTGTGTTACTATCTTACAGTGTCAATGAATGAGATAATACGTGTGTTACTATCTTACAGTGTGAATGAATGAGATAATACATGTGTTACTATCTTACAGTGTCAATGAATGAGATAATACGTGTGTTACTATCTTACAGTGTGAATGAATGAGATAATACGTGTGTTACTATCTTACAGTGTCAATGAATGAGATAATACGTGTGTTACTATCTTATACTGTGAATGAATGAGATACAAGAGTGTATGATGAAATTATTTGATATTGTGTAACAAATTTATTAATCTTCTTATTATAATTTGCGATATATAGTTTAATTTATTTATACTATATATTAAAACTATTAAAAACAAATCATATATATGTATACAATAAAATATAATTATTTAACAATCAATTAACTAAAATATTTGTCAACTAATTTCAAATATTACTAATTTTTCAATAAGCTCAACTATCAATACTATATAAATACTATTAAAATTATCTATCAAAGAAAGGCAAATACTGTTATTAAATTTACCAATCCACACTATCAAAGTTAATATAAAAATGCAAATACCTACACTAAACATAACTAACAATACTATACATAAAGTAAACTATTAATAATGTATTTATAGCTGCAAGCCACAACATTGCTCCAATAACAGCACGAATAGATATTACAATGTCTGAATTCCTGAAGATAGCCTCCCTGTCTGTCTGTCTGTCTGTCAACAAACAATATCGAAACACTTGCTATAGCCAAACATTGATCTTGTGTTTATTCGACTCAAACTTGATAGGAGGTGTTTTGCATTTCAAATGAGATACTTTGACGCTTGTCAAACATATGGCCGCGTGAAGTGTTTCTGGGACACCTAAAGAGAGAAAGTTATGGTGGGGCTATCGGAGATTAAAGGAGAGGGAGGATATCCAGAGAGAAAGTTATGGTGGGGCTATCGGAGATTAAAAGGGGGGGGGATATCCAGAGAGAAAGTTATGGTGGGGCTATCGGAGATTAAAGGGGGAGGGGGATATCCAGAGAGAAAGTTATGGTGGGGCTATCGGAGATTAAGGGGAATACCCAAAGAGAAAGTTATGGTGGGGCAATAGGAGGTTAAAGGGTGGGCACATAGAGAGAAAGTTATGGTGGGGCTATCGGAGATTAAGGGGGGATATCCAAAGAGAAAGTTATGGTGGGGCTATCGGAAATTAAGAAGGGATGTAACTTAATATTAAAAGATACAATTTGCTTGCAATTTCATGTTAATCAGCACACAAAAATAATTTCTATTTAATTTAATTATTATAAATAATTTTATATTGAAATTTTAAAAAATGTTGACAAAAAAGTATCATATATAAATATTTCAATTTAATATACAATGATAATTTCAAAATAATATTAGTAGGGTAAGTTCTGAAATATCGGTCAGTTTCACATCTTCGGTCATATAAGAAGAAACGATATTAAAATAATTATTTAACTAGGATAGGTTGAGTAAAATAATTACGATTATATCGTTTTTTCTTATGTGTCCGAAGATGTGGAACTGACCGATATTTCAGAACTTACCCTACACACACATCAATGTCATTACATCACTTATATTACTATCAGTTTACAAGATATTGTATTTTGCTTCATTAATCAACGTTAAGGTAAAAATAATGTTGCAATTTCCATTCAAGAAAACGGTATGTTACATGCATTGGAAACAATTTCTAGTGGTGTTCTATTAGTAATAAATAATATGATATAAAGCAGCAAAGACGTGATAATATAGAACAACAATTAAATAAATAAATGTCTAAAATATAACTTTCCACAAACAGCGAAGGTAATTAACCACCAATATCAAACACAACCATTATATCACTTCAACACGAATTCCTAAACCACAAGTCTGCTCGAAAACAGTCTCCTCTACCAGGTGTAATTCAGAGGTGATAAATCAGTAGTCTGTTGTTAGCAGACGTTATTAATCACATAATGCTGTTGTTAAAACATATATCGTTAATTACAGCAAGTTTGCTATAACAGACCATTATGAAGCACATACTGATGGTGACAGTTTATTAATGGGGAATTGTGTTGCTGCAGTAAAGGTATCGCAAATAAATTACTAGGACTCTCTTTTCGGTAAAATGTGTGTGACTGCAAAAGGATACACAGTTTGGTATGTAGAGAAATTGTATAAAATGTACCATAATTTAAAAACAAATGGTTTAACCCTAGTGTAGTTCAGGCTTCTTTCACACGGGCGATTTTCTCATGCTGCAGCAAAGAAAAATTGCTACGACAGAATAAACGTATGTGTTTTGAATGTACACTTAGATTGAACGTTTTTCATGCTACATTCTAGTTGAATAAAAAACGTCCCGTGGTAAATAGGCCTAGAAGTCCGTCCGTTATACGCTTTGGGTAATTACATATTGCGGGCACATACTGTATATAAATTAACTATGATTAGTTAATTAAACATATTAAAAATAGTCAATGCGATTTTACTATTTAAATTGAACTATGAAGTACAATATTATCTACTTTCTTAGTATATATTTGTACACATTATTTTATCGCATTTGTGGCAATTTAAAATTTACAAAACAATGGAAACAATTTAAAGAGGCATGTTAATAAAAACTCATTAGCTGTGTTTTATGTTTTTTTTTCTGTCCAAAACACTGATTCTTTGCGCTATTCAGTAGAGTAACAATTTCATCAAATATAATTTTGTTGATTAAATATATTTCTCCCTCCATATATTTACAACGTGTCCAGCTATTAATCAATAATTAGGTAATTATATTAATAATTTATTTGTAATTACAGTCGATATAGAATAAAAAAAAATACGTTTGCATTCCAAAATCAAACTATACTTTTATGTCATAGATAAAGTTCTATGTAACGAAACCTGTTTTAGTGTATAACCTAATAATTAGGTTTTGAAAAATAAATATAGAAAAATATCCTTAGATATAAAGAAAGCAAGAATTGTACGTACAAGCACATATATCGTATATGGCCTATTATCTATATCATCAACTTAAGTATAAAGTATATATAATATAATAGTCTTTACTTCAATCTGAAATTCGATGCTAAAATTCAAAATCAGATTCAAACAAAATTTCTTTATATCTTTGTCGCCATCTATACCATGTTATAATATTAAATAGATTTACCAGCCGACTGAAATTGGGATGTGAAATGTGAACCTCTTGGTTAACAAGGTCCCTTTGGACTAGTGCATGACTGTCATTAGGTCTGGTTTCTAGGGGTCTCTACTGAATTACCGTGCACTCCATTACCGTACACTTCATTACCGTACACTCCATTACTGTACACTCCATTACCGTACACTCCATTACTGTACACTCCATTACCGTACACTCCGTTACCGTACACTCCGTTACCGTACACTCCGTCACCGTACACTCCGTCACCGTACACTCCAGTAACCGTACACTCCAGTAACCGTACACTCCAGTAACCGTACACTCCAGTAACCGTACACTCAATTACCGTACACTCAATTACCGGACACTCCATTACCGTACACTCCATTACCGTACACTCCAGTAACCGTACACTCAATTACCGTACATTCTATTACCGTACACTCAATTACCGTACACTCAATTACCGTACACTCAATTACCGTACACTCAATTACCGTACACTCAATTACCGTACACTCAATTACCGCACACTCAATTACCGTACACTCTATTACCGTACACTCTATTACCGTACACTCTATTACCGTACACTCTATTACCGTACACTCCGTTACCGGGTAACATGTTAATTACCCAAACCCGTTCTCCAATGAATAACACCGGTTATATTGAATGAAATGATGTCATTAAAATGATATTTGATATTTAGACTACATATAACTTCTATTAATTATACACATTAATTGATATACAATTGCTGCTACATCTTGTATTCAATTTCATACCTTAATTAACAATTGTTTGTGTGAATATCAAATATCTTTATGTATTTTACCTCATGTGCGAATACTTGGCCGAATGGACATTTGGCTGAAAGATTTTATTCAATGTAAATCCATATTACGAACTGCAGCCTCCGTTTAATTTAATTGCAATTTTTATTTCCATGGAATTAAAAGTAATTTTATAAAAAGAAAATTGATTTCTTATATGTACATAATGTGTATTACACTCTGCAGTCTCCGGTTAATTCAATAAATGTTTTTTTTTCCATCGAATGGAAAGTTATTCCATAAAAAGGAAAAATGATTTTAATGTGTACATTATGTGTATTCATATTACGATGTGCAAGCATATATTCCTCAACAATTCATCGCAGATATAAGGGGGGGGGAAGCTTCTCTCCATACTTAGGAACTTGTTATCATTGGTTACTATATTATTTGAAGTTATCATTTTATTATGTTAAATAATATTACTATTCCATTCTTTCAAAATAAAGATATTTCGGCCAAAAGTGTTTCGGCCAAGTGTCCGACAACCACTGTAGTTGCTAATAGCACTTCTACATTTTTTCTATATAATTACTTTAATTGTAATTATATATAGATAATTGAATTATAAAATTGACTTTACCTATATACTTATAGCTGTGCAGTTTCCCAAAGCCGTATAGTGTATATTTTCAATCCATTAATTTCATTTTCATGGAAATATTTCAACACCTATATTTCTGATTACGGGAAATAATGATCTTATTGATAAATAATTATATCATTAATAAGGATAATGCAGTAATTATAAAGCATTAGAAGGAATTTATAATTTACGAAATTAAAAAGGAAATTTTATTACTCAATCCATTGGAATTAAATATTAATGTTTAAAAAAGTAGTTTGCATCAATGATATTACACTGCCTATTCTGCGGAAAAATGAGGTTAATTCTTCCTTAAAGGTCCAGTACACCATTTCATGGAGGGTAAACACATTTAGTATTTTATCCATGACGCTAACAATCCCCACAAACATTAATCTTGGATGCGAATTTAGGATTCCCTTTAGTTGTATCTGCATGACAAGTTACAACTGTTTTGAGTTCAGAGCAGTTACACAGATTAAGGATCAACCGAGGCTCTCTCATACAGAAGCTTTGAATTCGAATCCCTCTCCATTAAGTATTCAAAAGCGAACTTCAAGTTAAGCTCTTCCTCAAGATTCAGTCGGAATGGGTGGCTTAAGGTCTTAGGTTCTGATCACAGGTGAGCCATTTGCTGTCGCAGTTAACTGTTCCGCACAATATAACGCTACAGGAACACTAGACTGAATCACAATACTCATGTTCCTAATCGCCCTCTAATTAGTGTGTCTAAAAATAACCAGAGGCTGCGATGAGTCTAAGCTATTGTGTCGAAATTAGTCACTATTCACAAAACCCGTGTCATGTATTTCCTAATATAGATGAACTCCTCTATAGTGAATTTAGAGTCCTGAGTAAGAGAATTCCCCTGTATAGTGAACACAATTTTCTTAAGTCTGACATGAACTTTAATAAAGTTTTTCCTAAATTGCGAAATTATTAATACGGTGGCAAACATATCACTGTTTTTTCATCAATACTATACCTATTGTAAAATAGAATACCTAGAAAAATACCTAGTCCTGTACACCTAGAAATAAGATGCTGAAGCTAGTTTTCTATTTTATATGTTGCGTTGGAATTTAATCAAGTTAGAAATGGTAAAGCAGCTACGCTTGAAAATTCAACTCAACACATTTCAATATTCCAAAAACTCCTGCAGTGTAATTCATCGTTTCCAATCTTGCGTGGAGAAAAAGAGGAGGAAGAAGAATAGTGAGCGGATAAGTTTCGATGCGTCACGCCACCGTTTGTTTAGAAGACGAATAAATTGAGAGGAGTTTGTTCCTGGGAAAAGAGGTGCAATTTATTTTCTCTGAGGAATTTGGTAGAGATAGATATCTCTAACCAGTTATTCCCATCTCTGGAAATACCGACAAACTTTTCCAAATGGTCTAACAATAGAAAATAGAAACGTTCGAATAATAAAATTGATTGGAGAAGAACGGATGGGATTGGATGATTTGAATGTTAAATGTCAACAAAATATACTGCAGAATTGAGGATAAATAAATTTTCTCTCTGTAGATTAATTTTGTTATAAATAAAGTAAAGATTTTATTCTTTTTGTTCTTATAAAGGAAAGATATAATCTTATATTAAAAAAATATAAATGGTATTTGCATATTTTTCAACTTGATTCATCTTCATGGGGCCAGAATAGCTTTATGACATTTAATAGTCTTTATTTTATGTTTTTAATAATACGTCTTCGTATTTATATTAATTAAATTGTGATCGGGTACACTCAGAAAGAAAGTAATACCCTATAAGTTATATCACAAAAAATGAGACACTAAAGTGCATCACACTGAGACACTTAAGTGCATCAACTACAGTTTTGGTATACTTACGAGTTGCAAGAACTTCAAAGTGTTAAGTGTCTCTAATTATACATAATTAAATTGATGAGAGTACTAATTACAGTATTCTAAGTACATCGCACTGGAAGCTGAAACAATAAAGTGCATCGTACTGAACCAATAAAGTGCATCACACTGAAACACTAAAGTGCATCACACTGAAACACTAAAGTGCATCACACTGAAACACTAAAGTGCATCACACTGAAACACTAAAGTGCATCACACTAAGACACAAAAGTGCATTGCACTGACACACCTACAAGCTCTTGAAACGCATAATTATATCAAAATTATTATTGATGCACTTAGGTGTCTCGTTTTTGAAGAAAGATTTTAAGGTTTCAAATTTTATCAGACAGTACCAGATCACTAATTTACTAAATAATAGACAAAAATTATATAAAAAACAAGAGACACCCGAGTGTCTCACATTGAGAGGTTTTTATTAGGATTAATTTCAGTGACTTAGTGTAACTGTTTTAATAAATTAAAAGGCAAGATCTAATAATGTTTATCCAGAGTAATAAGTAGGGCGATTTATGGACCATTACGCTGAAACTTCATAAAGTCCTCTATTTATACCTGTGCTTAGAAATTTATGACATCGAATAAAAGTGACTGGTAGCTTCAATAGCCTACAAATCATTGTGTCTTTTTTTATTGTATAACTTTTAATTTCTTGTTGGGAAAGTGATATATGGGGAAAGAAAATTACCAAGTAGCTACCTACTTCTATTCATTATTTCAGTTTTATAGTTTGAAGCTAATTAAATAATCATTTTGAAACTTTAATTTATAATAAAAGTATAGTTAGGTACTAATAATAAATATTTTATATAAAAAATAGTGATATTACATAAAGTAAACGTAGTAATTTACGAAATTCCAACATGATCGGAAATTTGTAACCGTCAGATAACTAGAAAATTACCTTACCAGTCAGTAAAACGTACATAAGTCAAACTAGAGATCAATTCGTAGTAGCAGTTTAGGAGTTTAACGATGTCGTTTAATTACTTCCTTTTTTCAAATTACATCAGATAATGGCGATGTTAACGTACCGTTAAGAAACAAGTTTGGGCTTATCGCATGAATTATGACGGCACGAAATACTTACTGGTTAATAGGCCTTCCATCAAACTGCCTAGCAAGTCTTAAATACATCATTTGTCATAGTAATGTTTCTTGGTCATAGGGGAACTGGGAAAATGTTCATTGTTATGATCTTTAATTGGGATAAATGGATTTAATTTTCTTTAATGATTGATACGACATTTACTTCGGTAATTATGAATTATTTTTTACTCCCTAAAGTCTGTAAATGTAATTGGGTGATCTAAATTATTTAGCAGGTTTGTATCTGAGTTCCTGTTTCTATGTGCAATGGATATATATAAAACTATATAAAAATACGCTTAAATTAGAAAGTTGAAGATATCTTCACATATGTATGAAATAAATAATTTCAAAATTATATTAATTTGAAAAGCGAAAAAAAATAATTTTGAAAAGCGAAAAAAATTAATTTTTGAAAATCTTCAAAAAATCATAATCTAAAAAATCCATTTCTAATTATTATACTTTTCACTTTGTAGATAACAATGTTCCTTGGAACAACATTGTCCCAATAAAGGTGCAACAGTGACCCAGTATTGTTACAACATTGCTCTAATTTTGATATAATGACTCAATATTGTTACAACATTACCCCAGTATCGTTACAACACACCAAGCAATGTTACAACACACCAAGCAATGTTACAACACACCAAGCAATATTACAACACACCAAGCAATATTACAACACACCAAGCAATACTACAACACACCAAGCAATATTACAACACACCAAGCAATATTACAACACACCAAGCAATACTACAACACACCAAGCAATACTACAACACACCAAGCAATACTACAACACACCAAGCAATGTTACAACACACCAAGCAATACTACAACACACCAAGCAATATTACAACACACCAAGCAATATTACAACACACCAAGCAATACTACAACACACCAAGCAATACTACAACACACCAAGCAATACTACAACACACCAAGCAATGTTACAACACACCAAGCAATACTACAAGCAATATTATATAAGCTAGTCAGGAAAATAGAAAAATCTAATAACATTTAGCCTATTCTAGCTTAGTTTAGTGGATGCTAAGTTTATTTAATACTATAATAAAAGTATTATTATATAACTTTTAATGATTTAAATTCAGTCATTTGGTTTCTATTAACTATATGGAATTATTAGTTAAATTGAAGAGTTCAAAATTAAATGTAATACAAAATCTCTTTTTATTAATTCGACATGATTAATTAAATAATGTGTTTTTGAGAACTGTACATGTAGGTATTTGGTACAAAACAGAACTAAATTAAAACTACAAATACTGCATGAAAATTTCAAATGGCTATTACTTAAAATTTGGAACAAAACACTAAAGTATTCATTAGAGTGAGGGAAATATTTTCTCTTATACAATGAAAATTTTTTGATTATCTTTTTTTGATGCAATATGTATATAATAATCAATTGGAATTTTTATTTATATATAATTTTCATCAAGTCATTAAAATTTTCTCCTTATATAATTTTCGTACTATATTACCATCAGTTATCAAATTATAATGTTATTACTCGTGATACTTTGATTTATATAATATAAATTCAATTTTACATGAATTGAATATTAATAACCTCAATGTTTATTTATTTTATTTTGAATTTATTAATTATAAGTGATACAATGATACATGTCTAAAATAACTAAATTGAATGCCATCTTAAGGTAATCAAATATTAGTTGTAAATACCGTAGACTTTATTTTAAATACCTTGGACTATGATTATATCTTATCCTATTCAAAATGTTGATATTAAAGTCGATTATTTATAACTATACTTAATTTAAACTCTCAAATTTTATTGAACATTTCAGAGTGACTGGAAGATAATATAAAATTTTATAAATAAATAATTTGATTGACTGAATTAAAATCTAAACGTTGAAGATTATATTTTTATTTTCAAGTCTTCGAATATAAAGATGTCTATTCATCATCAGGAACAGGTTGTGAAAGAACTTGGACCTAACATTAATTTTTGTGACCCACCATTAACCTATGTTGGGTACATACTTTCTATAGCTATAATATATCTATCCTATTGTATATTTATTTAAATATTTATTTGTCAATTAAATAACGAAACATTGAATTGTACATTTAACTATCATTTGGTGACAATATTCCTCTTCTATATATAACTCTTGTTCTCACCAGGGTAAGTTCCAAATTATCGGTCTGTTTCACATCTTCGGTTATATAAGAAAAAACATTCTAATAATAATTATTATTATGTCATCATTTCTTATATGACCGAAGATGTGGAACTGACCGATAGTTCGGAACATACCCTATCTCCTAGCAATGTTATTTCAAATCATTGATCGTAGCTGGGGGTATCTATCCGTCTAAAGAACCACAGCGAATTCAAATAGCTATCAATTGCGAGAGTGCAAAAGTTTCACCGCGTATAAGATTGGAGTTCATCAGTTATTCATGGAAGTGGAATTGAATGGTGTGACAGTCAGTCTCTTTTGATTCTGTATTAAGGAGAAGTGCATCCGTAGACTATGTGGCAATTGTTACGAACCCTTTTAACTGCTATGGAGGCATGGTGTACTTAGGGTGAGTAATAAGTAATGATACTAGGTAAAAATTGATTACCTGAGGATAATTTTAATAGGTGTCATTAAAGAAAAACGCATCAAAATATTGAATTATTCTCATTGTGGAGAAAACACTGATTTTGGATACCAATTAATTTTAAAAGATAATTATTATATTTCTTTTGTATCATCGAAAATGTGGAACCGTCCAATAACTAGGAACTTACACAATTCTATATATTGTAAAATCTCTATTTTAATCAGGAAGCAAACTGCGGTATCTTTGTTTAAGTTTTCTTAATCTATTACAGTAGTTCGTAGAAAATAATGTGTGGTATGACTGTGTTAAACTTCTATTTTCTTTAAAATAATATTCGAAATTTAAATTTTTGCTCCTATCCCACATAGAAAATATAATGGGATCACCGAATACTACAAGTCTTAATCTGCAGTCTCCCCACCATCACGAAGTAGCTTTTCTTCAATCATGATCATGACCACTTCTTGTTTCTAGGTGAATTTGTTCATTCTGCCTCTTTCCCTTCTGACTGCTTCTTCCAGTCTATTGTACTTAATTTCCTCTTGACATCTGCAACATATCATTTACTTCAAAAGCAAACGTTAAACCCCTACTAGGTTTTATAACTTATCTTTTATATAATCGTACACGTATCTAGATATCTCTAGAGCAATCAGCCATTTGACGGAGGGTTTAGAGTGCATGACTTATTGCTCTACAACTCCATGTCTTGGTAATTTATGGGCCAGATCATCCACTAGGGGTTGGAGGGAGGAAATTTCCGAATATTTCTCTCAGTCTGCAAAGAATCATTCCCATGTATTTGATCTATTACTTCTCTGCCTATGAATAGGAATGGAAACGGCAATGAAGGATTGCTATTCCTGAATCCATAGTTTCATATTTTATCGTTAAAAACTTTCTACGGTGAAGAAAACATTTGAAGTTTTATTTATAAACGAAGTGATGTGGTAAAACATGCGTACATTTTTTAATACAGTATTTTTCCACGGTTTCCTATTAACCATTTTTATATGCAAAGGACATTTATTTTAATTAATAATATAATAGTATTATACTCAAATTATGTGCTTCATAGTATAAAACGTTATTACGTAGATCTTCAATCATGTACCACAAAAATCGTTTCCATCCGCTTTATTTTTAAACCTATATAGGCAACCAACATTAAAGTTCTGAGAGAAAATGGCTCTCTAAAAGATGAGGTAATATTGGTGTCCAAAAGCCAGAGCTTCTCCAATGAAGATCGATGATTAATAGATTGGTCGATCTCTTTTGAAGTGGTTCAGAGTCCAAAAGGCAATGACAGACTTGGAGGAGAAACTCCACGGGATTAGCTTTTCAACTTTCATCCCAGCGTAATGAATTTTCTATGAGGCAGGCCAATTAGCCAGCTTCAAAGGTAGGCCTTCACACAGTGTCAAGGAATGCTTCACATCCATAATTCAGGGCAACGACAATGAACTTTGAGAATAATATGTTAAGAGCAAATCGAAAGTGATAGTATATGCCTACAGTCAATATTTGTGTGTCATTCGGAACAAATTTTAGGGTAAGTTTCGAATTATCAAACAGTTTCATATTTTGAATCATATAAGAATAATTCAATTTTATATAACATAATTTTGACTGTTTTAGTATTTGAATAGTAAACCCAATTATTGGCATTTTTAAATTTGAATGCATTTGTGATTTCTTGAAATAAATGATAAATCTATTCTTACTTTGAAGTTCATCTCGGAAAATCTTTTTAGGTTTTATACCCTAAGTTAAAAATTAGTTTAATATTATGATACTCAACATTAAACTACCGAGTCTTTTGCTATAAAAAGGTTGTACCCCCACTCATGACCTCTCTTAACCCCACTCATGACCTCTCTTAACCCCACTCATGACCTCTCTTACCCCCACTCATGACCTCTCTTACCCCCACTCATGACCTCTCTTACCCCCACTCATAACCTCTCTTATCCCCACTCATGACCTCTCTTACCCACACTCATCACCTCTCTTATCCCCACTCATGACCTCTCTTACCCCCACTCATAACCTCTCTTACCCCAACTCATGACCTCTCTTACCCCCACTCATAACCTCTCTTACCCCCACTCATGACCTCTCTTACCCCCACTCGTCACCTCTCTTACCCCCACTCGTCACCTCTCTTACCCCCACTCATGACCTCTCTTACCCCCACTCATGACCTCTCTTACCCCTCTCTCCCATTCATTACATCTCTCACTCCTCTTTCCCACTCACTCCACTCCAAATATCCTCTCATTAGAGAGTTTCCGAAGGTCTGTCGATATGACGTCAGGAACACATCTCCTGAGACTAAAAAGATGGGGATTTTTGACATATTTTCCAAAATGTCTTTGATAATTTGACATGTGCTTTCTAGAGATACACCTCAATTACACCTCTCCAGCTAGAGAGATACACCTCTTACACCTCACCTGGAGATACACCTCTTACACCTCTCCTACTAGTGATACACCTTTTATACCTCTCCTGCTAGAGATACACCTCTTATACCTCTCCTACTAGTGATACACCTTTTATACCTCTCCTGCTAGAGATACACCTCTTATACCTCTCCTACTAGAGATACATCTCTTATACCTCTCCTACTAGAGATACACCTCTTACACCTCACCTGGAGATACACCTATTACACCTTTCCTATTAGAGATACACCTCTTACACCTCTCCTACTAGTGATACACCTGTAAATAATATTTCTAATTATATTTATTAAGAATAAATACAGAACAAGCTAACAAAGAAATACCATCAAATTAATGAGTGATATTACCATACTAAGGCTGATTATAATTATATCTTTCAAATTACTTAAGTGTCCCCAGCAATATTTTCTATTAAGTCGAAACTTTCTTCCAGGCATCACGTGTATATGGGTATAATTATAGGGTAGAGAAGATATATTAACGTATGATAATTTGGTAAAAAGAATTGAATTTTATTCATAATACAGGTAACACTGGTAACACAACACAGGTAACACTGGTAACACAACACAGGTAACACTGGTAACACTATCCATGTAACACGGGAAACACAATACAGGTAATACTGGTAACACTATCCAGGTAACACTGGTAACATTATCCTGGTAACACTGGTAACACTATCCAGGTAACACTGTTAACACAATCCAGGTAACACTGGTAACACAATACAGGTAACACTTGTAACACAATCCTGGTAACACTGTTAACACTATCCAGGTAACACTGTTAACACAATCCAGGTAACACTGGTAACACTATCCAGGTAACACTGATAACACAATACAGGTAACACTGGTAACACAATACAGGTAACACTTGTAACACAATCCTGGTAACACTGTTAACACAATCCAGGTAACACTGTTAGCACAGGTAACACTGCTAACACAGGTAACACTGTTAACACAAGTAACACTGCTAACACAGGTAACACAGTGCGTTAACACAGGTAACACAGTGCGTTAACACAGGTAACACTGTCAACACATGTAACACTGTCAACACAGGTAACACTGTTAACACAGGTAACACTGTCAACACATGTAACACTGTCAACACATGTAACACTGTCAACACATGTAACACTGTCAACACATGTAACACTGTCAACACATGTAACACTGTCAACACATGTAACACTGTTAACACAGGTAACACAGTGCGTTAACACAGGTAACACAGTGCGTTAACACATTTTAACACCGTGCGCTAACACAGGTAACACTGTTAACACAGGTAACACTGTTAACACAGGTAACACTGTCAACACAGGTAACACTGTCAACACAGGTAACACTGTCAACACAGGTAACACTGTCAACACAGGTAACACTGTCAACACAGGTAACACTGTCAACACAGGTAACACTGTCAACACAGGTAACACTGTCAACACAGGTAACACTGTCAACACAGGTAACACTGTTAACACAGGTAACACTGTTAACACAGGTAACACTGTTAACATAGGTAACACTGTTAACACAGGTAACACTGTTAACACAGGTAACACTGTTAACACAGGTAACACTGTTAACACTGTTAACACAGGTAACACTGTTAACACAGGTAACACTGTCAACACAGGTAACACTGTCAACACAGGTAACACTGTCAACACAGGTAACACTGTCAACACAGGTAACACTGTTAACACAGGTAACACTGTTAACACAGGTAACACTGTTAACACAGGTAACACTGTTAACACAGGTAACACTGTTAACACAGGTAACACTGTTAACACATTTTAACACCGTGCGTTAACACAGGTAACACTGTTAACACAGGTAACACTGTTACACCCACATTCTCTCGTATTAATCTCGATGTATAGCTTCTGTAATTATTTTCTCTTCCGTGGTTTGATATTGACTTCCAATAATGAAAAAATGAGAAACATTTTCGGGAGAGAAATCATTGGTACACGGAAGTAATAGTTTCTCCTGGAATATTATATGGAATTGCGACCTGATAGAGAAAAACGAGGTGGAATGAACATATTAAGGGCCGTACACACGTGGGGTATTGTAAGTCTTTCTACCAGACTTTTTGCTAAGCTCCTCCTACATTTTCCACGAGAATATAATAAAAAACGATATAATTATTACTTATTTCAGTTGGTATCCATGATACCTGCAGGTATCACGGATACCAACTGAAATAAATAATAATTATATAGGTTTTTCTTATATTCTCGTGGAAAAAGTAGGAGGAGCTTAGAAAAAAGTCTGGTGGAGACTTAAAAAACACTACGTGTGTACGGCCCTTAAGAGGGTCAATGTACCATTCTGCCCTGGTATATCAAGTCAATTTGACCCGTTCGTGGTCATTTTAAATATTCATATCGCTGAAAAATAATAGATCGTTAAATGTATAGGAGATATGAACCTTTAAGCACTGTAGTGGATATTTTATAAAAAGCAAACAATTTATCTAATTTAACTTGTAAATATGATAATTCTCATGCAGCAGCTGCTCTCTGTCATTAATGAGCAATAACCTTGTCTGAGATACTCATAAGTGAGTCTGAGATACTCGTAAATGCGTCTAGACTTCATAGGCTTGTCTCAAGTAGAGTGAGAGTATGTACAGCATATCACAACTAATGTTAGTATGCTAACTGTGAGAGTATGAACAGCATATCACAACTAATGTTAGTATGCTAACTGTGAGAGTATGAACAGCATATCGCAACTAATGTTAGTATGCTAACTGTGAGAGTATGAACAGCATATCGCAACTAATGTTAGTATGCTAACTGTGAGAGTATGATTAGCATATCGCAACTAATGTTAGTATGCTAACTGTGAGAGTATGAACAGCATATCACAACTAATGTTAGTATGCTAACTGTGAGAGTATGAACAGCATATCACAACTAATGTTAGTATGCTAACTGTGAGAGTATGAACAGCATATCACAACTAATGTTAGTATGCTAACTGTGAGAGTATGAACAGCATATCGCAACTAATGTTAGTATGCTAACTGTGAGAGTATGAACAGCATATCACAACTAATGTTAGTATGCTAACTGTGAGAGTATGAACAGCATATCACAACTAATGTTAGTATGCTAACTGTGAGAGTATGATTAGCATATCGCAACTAATGTTAGTATGCTAACTGTGAGAGTATGAACAGCATATCGCAACTAATGTTAGTATGCTAACTGTGAGAGTATGAACAGCATATCACAACTAATGTTAATCAAGAACATATCGAGTAAGCTAAAGAGTATATTACGCTCTTTAAGATCGTTACAGTGTATTTTATTGTGCTATCCTAAAATTCAAGTCATTGTATGTAAGTGCCATCTGTCAGCCTTTTCAATTTATCTAATACCTAATGAAAGGGGGTATAATTAGTTTAGATCTAATTAATCAAACTAATGAATTAGAATTATTCGACACAACATATCCAAAATATTTTGAACATTTAAAATAATAGTATGATTGAAATTATAAATATAAAAATTATTTATAATGATATTTCCTGTAAAGATTTTATTCCTGTTGTTTTTAATAGAAAAGTATTGCCTTATTAATAAAAAAGTTAAAACTTATTCAAGTTTTATCTTCAGCAATTTTTTATTATTGCACTGGGTTAGTATTGGCACAAAACTTGATTAATATATTGACAAATTTCCATCTTTTATTTCAGCTATTTGACATTATTGATTTATTTCGATTCCTATGTTGACAATATCTTTAATTTCCAATTTATTTAATTTATTGTATTGTTTAGTTACTAATGAATTTAATATTATTAGTTTTTAATAATATTATTTTTTTTCCGATGAATTTAAATCATTCCCAATTTTGATTAAATTCCAATTAAATAATTTTTTTTTAATAATTAATAATCTGAAAAAAATAAACAATTTGCAATGTATTTGATATATCGCCAACTTTGATTCATTTTCAATCAACCTAATCCCCTTTTCTACATTGATTTATTTTCATTTCCCTTGACATCACGAAGCATATTGATTTGAATTAAACATCCAAGTCACTCCTGCTCCTTCCACCGCATCTCTGAATTCTATTAGAAGCGGTTTTTTTTTAGTCATTGAGATGGATAGCGATGGCGCCCACGTATGTTTCCCCTACTGTGGCTCCAGTGAGCTTGGATCAGACCGTCTGGGCAAGATTACGCCCACGTGAGATGCATCACCTCTGAGGGAATTTAGAGAGGGACAAATTTCAATTGAAGCTTGTTTATTGTGTTTCAAATAGATAGTAAGTGAATGAAAATTGGTTATGTGCTCCATAGTAAATAAATAGAGAAGTATGCTAAGTTACGAATTCATTGACGGTGAACTTGATTGATTCTTCAGGAACGATGTAAACAAATGACGTCGCACAGAGTACTCTCAAATATTATAAGTATTATTAGGTGAATATTATAAGTGACTAGAGTGTAAAACGTGATAAAAAATAATTTTATGTAAGTTAATTTACATGCACATTTAACTGAATAATAGCACATTTTTTATTTAAAAACAAATGGAAAATATTTTGTGTGACGTCACTCATAATATTTTCGGATATCCTAATATTGTACTTTGTTTACTTCTCTATTTATTTACTATGATGTACTCTACATGGAATTGAAACTAGATAAAAGAATATTTTGATTTTTATATAATAGATAAATTATGTGTTTTAGGTAGATATTATATGGTTAAAATTAATTACTGTAATTATTATACATGAATGCCTATAAAAAATTATTCATATACTAACTATAATCAATATTTAATATATTATTAATTTAAATATAATTTATTGGCATGTGTAACATATATGCGACTAAATTTTTTTTTTAATATTTGTCTACAAAAACTGTAATATTATCTAGTTTTAAATTTAATTTTTACAGAAAAAATAACGATTGATTGATTAAATCAAACGAATGAAATTAATTTAAAATGAACTCAAATGATTTTAAATTAATTAACTAAATTTGAAATAAATAAAACTAATAAAAATTGAAATGACTAAATATTTCTTTAAATAAAATTAATTATCTTTCAAATAAGAAGCATCGTAAGAATATTCCTGACTATCATTTTCCTGTGGAAAGTAAAGGTTAGATATAACAGTTCGCTGCAAATTGAAGCAATTAAAGTTTTCTCCACGGACACATAATTCTCTACTGGTTTTAGCCAAGGAATTTGTACTGGAGGAGGATTTGTATTTGTTTATTCTTTTTCACTTTGGTATTTATTGTATGTAAGCAGGGAATGAATTGAATGTTAATTTGGCTTGTGTTTCAGCTTCGCTAGACATGTTTATTGATGCGTGTGATGTGTCATGTAAAGATGTCTTCGAAATGGAATTAAGAATCCTATGTTGTACTTCAAATGAATTGGTTTATTCTACCGTAGTTGAATTATTAAAAACTGTCAATATTTTCCTGAAATATGAATATTGAAAAGAGTTCAACCGTAAACTGAATTAAATCAAAATAGGTTTCACTTGAAATTTTATTTTTTATGTAAAAAATTTTATGATAATTTTTTTTTTTCAAAGATTCATCAATCATATGAAAAAAATATAAATGTTCTTTATTTGAGTAGGTACGTTCTGAGTTATCGGACAGTTCCACATTTTCGATCAAAGAAAAAGTATATAATAATTAAAAGTTAAACAATAATTACTATATATCTTTCTATTTAATGATCGAAAATATGGAACAATCCAATAACTTGAAACTTATCTTAGGTGATATAATTTGTATTTCTAATGATTTTTTAGTATCGTTTTGTAACATATAATTAATATGTTTTTGGTAACTTTGCTTGTTTTAGGGATATAAATGTTCATTTCATTAAGCTTCTTCCGTCATTGTTGATGAAACATAAACAAATTAGGCTAAGTTCTTAATTATCGGTCAGTACTACATCTTCGGTCATATAAGAAAAAATAATATAAAAATTATTATTAGATAGCACTGTGTAATAATAATAATTTTTATATTGTTTTTTCTTATATGACCGAAGATGTAGTACTGACCGATATTTACCAACTTACTCAAGTTTGCTCATATCATTATTGATATGGTTTACCATTTAAACATTAATTATCAAAAATAATTAAAATTAAATACTCTTCTACCTAATTCAAATCTTTTAAAAACCTAATTTCTAAACAATTTCTATACCTCTCACAGTGTAGAATTGATATTTGACGTCCAAATTCACAAGAATTTGTTTTCGGAGAACCAGTAATTCTCAGCGCGAAACTTATAAAATAGAAGAAAGTTGTTTCATTAAAAAAGTTCTGGAAGTCAGTTCAGGTTGAACATTTCACTAATTAGATGACAATAGATTTCTTTTCTGTTCTTAACATGGATTTACAAAGGGCTCTTTCAAGGAAACTTTGTTGCAATTACATTATATTAGAGGAAGGAGTGTAGCTAGTTCTCCCAGCTTTGATTCTGTGAGCTTCTAGGTCTCATGATTAAACTTTCCTAAAATGTAAAAGAAAAAGTCACTGATGTCTAAAATGTATATGATTTATTGTTTGTTTTTATCACATCTAAAGTGAATCGAGGAATATAAGCCTTTGTTACTTATTTTAATTATAATTTTTAATAATATTGTTTCATTACAACATTGGCTTTTTTATTAACAAATTTATTCTTTTAAATTTTTTCAGTGAGATCTGACTGAAAGTAGGTTAATTTTGAAGTATTTTTCATAATTGAAGAACATTATGTCCAATTATAATCAGATTACATCAAAATTGATTATGTATTATAAAAATAATGATTAGTAATAAATTGCGATTATTTTTTATGTCTAAAGAATACACTAGTTACATGATTTGTATCTAGGTGTATACCGAATTACATTTTATGATCAAATTAAGTACCTTGTGATGCCTAGTTTATTTAATTATATGTCATTAAATAATAAAAAGAACTATGTTTCTTGTGCGACACATCTACCTGGATTCAATAAAAGAAATATGGAATATTATATAATTTATAAAAACAGAATATAATTTAACCGGTCACTTTATTAAAATTTCGAAACGTATTTTATTCCACTCAAGTACGGCAAAAAGCTACTTCAACTCGCGGCGCAACGACTTCAATCAATAAAAACGTCATTATAATAACTTTCGTAAGAAAAGTGGGCAAATGTTGTCGTTAAGTTTTACGAGTACCTAACTAGAATGAGCTTCAGAAGTGACTGTAAAATGTGTTATAACAATATATCCCAAATTGACATTATTCGACCATTATACATGCTTTTATATAGCTTCATGAATATCCAATAGGGCATTATCGGCGAGAAGTAATTATGGTAGATTATGGAATATAATGCCACCTATAAAATGTAATGGCCTGTCCTCTTTAAATTTGGTATTATGGGGTTATACTGTTATTAATTAGGTGTGTTTTTGATGAATTTATTAGTTTATTAGTGATTTAAATTGGTCTATGATGTTTATCCTTTTTTTACCGCTACTTGCAGTTTTGGAGGATAGCGCTAGGGTTATGCTCTTCAACTACGAGGTATTAGATTTTTGTGTTAGGTAGACTCGTAGGCTTCATTTACTATCACCTCTTCATTTTCCTCTTAGATTTTTGTGTTAGGTAGACTCGTAGGCTTCATTTACTATCACCTCTTCATTTTCCTCTTCCATCCGTGAGTGCAGCCACCGGTGCTTGTGTCCCTTTTCATCACATTCCTTGGTAAGTGACTGCATTCACTGAGTAGCTTTTCTGCATCCATGAGCATTGTCACCGACAGTGGTAGGTGACTTTTTTCATTGATCCACTTTCCTCTCGGACTGCTTCTTCCAGTCCCTTGTACTTTATTTCCTTTTCATGTCAACGATATTGTTGAAGCAGGCTTCAAATCACTAATAAATCATTTAATTCGTAAACTGAGTCTGTCTCTTAACTGTGTATTAACCCTAGCATAAAATCATTGCATTTTAAATCAATCATTATGCTCATTAATGGAAACATAAAGATCAATATGTGTAAACTAATTCCATGAATAAAAGTAGTTAAAAATCATTTGTTCATTAATTTCAAATAACACAATCTAAATTCATTAAAGTGGTATCGATACCTTTTTCTATATAGTAATATTTCTAACTTCAGTCATAACTATTTAATTAAACATGCCATTTATCCAAGGCCTTCTATTAATTAGAATAGATATAAATTTAAGAAATGGCTCTCATTGTGAACACTCTCATCCGAACTGCAATCGGATAATTGCCATTTCTGGGATTCCTAATCCAATATTAGAGCTTCGGCCTCCCGAACTTCAGTCGCAATCTGCCGGGTTTCACTTTCCAACTGACTGCTAAGTATTCGAGCGGCCGAATGCTTGCCCCTGAGTGCTAAAATTATTCGCAGAATTGACTCCTTGGTATTTGGCAGTTGAATTCCTGGGTTTCCTTTTGAATACTATCAGCGCGACTCTGGAAATGGAAGCCAGTTTATTTTGGCCAGGTTTGATGGTGACTTTGATTTTACATTATTGTGACTACATGAAGAATGGGAAAAGAGTGAAAATAGCACTGAGAAATAGTTATATTATTTAGATGTAATGTATAGTATGTGAATGAATATGTGACTGAAAAGGAATTAAATGTTTAGTTAGCATTATTATAAGTATATTACCTATATGGGAAAAGAGTGAATATGTTATTAAAATCAGTTTATTTTTAAAATCTTCCATATTTTACTTACACTCAAACTATAGATTTTTGTGTAGACAGTTAAGAATTTTACACCAAATATACTTTAATGCTCCCCTTTTATGAATTCTAAATTTTGAAATCTCCAGTTGCCGTAAAATGGTCTAGAGTTCCCCTAGATGTCGGATCAATGGGAAGGGTGGAAGGAATTTAGTTCTGATACAGACCGATCAAAGGAGTAGAGATGCGATGCAAACATCCTACACAAATAGATTATAGCCATACCTACGGATTAGAGCGACATTTCTGCTATAGATTGACCTGCTAATTTTGTTTGTTCTTTTTCTTACAGTTCTGTAAGAGGCTTGTCTTCGATAGAAAGAAAGGATAATGCTTAGTATGTCTTTTAAATTTTAATGCGATACGCAACCATTTCATGGAATCAAGTAAAAGATTTTCAGTTTCTGCATTATAATTAGGGTTGTGACAATATGCCTTTTAAATCATAAATATTAAGAATATCGTAGAGGAAACGAAATGAAATGGTATCGAATACTATATACCGCTGGTGTAGAACAATTGAATAGTCTTTAATTCAGTCAGGATCTATGATTCTAAACGCATATTGTCACAACCCTAATTATAATTATTAATTTAAAATTATAAAATTTTGGCTTGCAACTTTATCACTGATATCTAATATAACTTTATTAAAACAATATAAAAACTATTTCTACTTCAACGAATTAACTGAAATTTATTACTGTCAAATGATAGCATATTAAATACCCAAATATAAATAATTTCATGATTAAATAGTTATTCCTAAAATAATAATATATCTTTGTACAGTTCTACATTTAATTCCAAAAGCATACGAAAATTACGCCCAGCTCCAATTTTTCCTAACTGAATAAAACGGCAATAATCAAATCTGCGTTTTCTCTTTTACTCTACGTTCAAACGCAGCATTGTTCTCCTTTTTCCCTTCCTTTTGTGTGGATTCCCAAAAGCTTTCATAAACAACAGCAAAATAATTAACTTTGTAGACCAAGCTAGAGCAGCAGTGCAGGTGCCACCATATTGCCGCAATATTGCCACAATATTCAAAGGATATTGTCCTCACTTTCCTGCTGGTGAATCGAGTTTATTTTGTGCTCTCTTTTTAGTTTTACAAGTCGCTATCCTTTTGTCCAATTTGTTTGGAAATGTGAAACGAGTGAGTGTGTTTTTTTCTCTACCTCGTCATTTCGTAATATTCCTCCCTATTTCGCCATAGTTGATGGCTCGAATGAAAAGCCGCCGAAAAAGTACGCAAAAAGAAGTTCTCAAATAGGATTTATTAATACTGTAACAAGAGAGACAGACTTCCATAAAATATATTTCTGTCACGAGGATATATTTTATGCAGCTTGTCTATTTCCTTAAGCCTTTGCAAAATAAATGTTTTCTTTTTGTGACGGAATATCCTTTCTAACTCTATTTCTAAAAAGAGGGATAGCATTTCAAATGTAACGTTTAGAAATTATTAAAAACTTTGTCAATGAATTATTTTTATTGAATAAAATATGTATGACACAAATCTCCATTTTGGTTAAAAAAATCAGTATATATATTTCCACTGACAAATTTGAAGGTATTTGAAATAGAAAACGTATCATGAGAATAAAAATAATTAGATTCGTGTAGATTGATCGGGAGAGACAGTTTCCAGACCACAAAAATATCAAAAATGTGTACCCTCAAGAGTTCTTTTTGTTAGGTGGAATAGTCGGTATATCTCACCGAGAATGACTCGGTTCTAAATTCATTATCTGGGAGATTAAGTTATGGTGGGATCGTAGAAGATTTGATCGTATGGCCCCCACCAAACCTCACTGCCAGCTGTTTTACGACAAGGTAAATTGACATAGAAGAAGCACTTCAATATCCCTGCCAGTAACGCTGTCGCCGCCACATAAAATGACTCTTTTAGAGACTCGGAGTCACTTGCTCGTCATCTTCAAACTCCAGAAGAATGAGTCATAAAAACGAAGACGCAACACGATAGTAATTTGTTTGAATATGAAGAACACTCGAATCTCAGTCATATTGACGCTAGATATTGAGGCAAAATTTCATCCTTTTCGAACGTGAAATCAAAAGAAACGTTAGTAATGAACTTCCATGTTTTATATTCTTCGAGAATGCTTCCAAATTAAAAGAAAAAGAAAGAATAGTTTGATTCAATATATGCAATGAATTTTATGTTTGAAATTAAGCATAAAAAATAGTAATGATTTACAATTATTTAGTAAATTATTAAAGTAAGTTAATAGTGACCTTATTAATAAAGAAAATTTGTGTACAATATGTTTAAAATTCAATTACGGTTATGATAGATAAAACTCAAGTAGGTAATAGAACTATTTTTAAATAATTGTAATAAAAATTATCTACCTAGAAATTAATGAATAATAAATAAAATATCTATACCATGAATACTCCAAGTTATTTATCACTGTTTACATTATGATTGTTTGACTTTTATTGAATAAATATAACAATAGAACTTTAATAAAACTTGTACAATCTATATCTATATAAATTAAATCTAAACAGTATTATTACATTATACTCTAACAATTACTTCACTCTCTAACAATTACTTCACTCTCTAACAATTACTTTACTCTCTAACAATTATTTCACACTCTAACAATTACTTCACTCTCTAACAATTACTTCACTCTCTAACAATTACTTCACTCTCTAACAATTACTTCACTCTCTAACAATTACTTTACTCTCTAACAATTATTTCACACTCTAACAATTACTTCACTCTCTAACAATCACTTCACTCTCCAACAATTACTTCACTCTCTAACAATTACTTCACTCTCTAACAATTACTTCACACTCTAACAATTACTTCACTCTCTAACAATTACTTCACTCTCTAACAATTACTTCACTCTCTAACAATTACTTCACACTCTAACAATTACTTCACTCTCTAACAATTACTTCACTCTCTAACAATTACTTCACTCTCTAACAATTACTTCACTCTCTAACCACGTGTAACAAGCTACAAAATGTTGTTCTTTAGCGCACTCTCCCTCAAAGATTTTGTTGGCGGTAGGTACTTCATCTGATCACTCAGTTGCGTGATTTAATTCCGCTCCTACCATCAATTTCTCTCACACTTTTTCCAGGTTTCATAAATTGAGAGTGGGTGTCTCTGTACCCCAAATCAAAATACTTCTGATGGCTTTTAGTGCTCTAGATTGAAAGTTTTCGAACAATCTATACAGAGAGATGGATTGACCGACCGGCTTTCAACCAAGGCAAAAATATTTGGAAATTTTCCTCCAGAGCTTGATCGACTCGATCCAGGAACCTTTGATCTACAGATTTATTTTCTTAACGAGGAACATTCAATAGGCCCGGAGGTATTTCCCTAGGGGATGACTAGGTTACTAGGGGATGACTAGGTTACTAAGGGATGACTAGGTTACTAGGGGATGACTAGGTTACTAGGGGATGACTAGGTAACTAGGGGATGACTAGGTTACTAGGGGATGACTAAGTTACTAGGGGATGACTAGGTTACTAGGGGATTACTAGGTTACTAGGGGATGACTAGGTTACTAGGGGATGACTAGGTTACTAGGGGATGACTAGGTTACTAAGGGATGACTAGGTTACTAGGGGATGACTAGGTAACTAGGGGATGACTAGGTTACTAGGGGATGACTAGGTTACTAGGGGATGACTAGGTTACTAGGGGATTACTAGGTTACTAGGGGATGACTAGGTTACTAGGGGATGATTAGGTTACTAGGGGATGACTAGGTTACTAGGGGATGACTAGGTTACTATAGTGGATGACTAGGCTACTAGGGGATGACTAGGTTACTAGGGGATGACTAGGTTACTAGGGGATGACTAGGTTACTAGGGGATGACTAAGTTACTAGGGGATGACTAGGTTACTAGGGGATGACTAGGTTACTAGGGGATGACTAGGTTACTAGGGGATGACTAGGTTACTAGGGGATGACTAGGTTACTAGGGGATGACTAGGTTACTAGGGGATGACTAGGTTACTAGAGGATGACTAGGTTACTAGAGGATGACTAGGTCACTAGGGATGACTAGGTTAAAGTGGAGCGTCGGTAACTAGATGCTCTAGATACAGGGGAGCGTTGGTAACTAGATACTCTAGATACAGTGGAGCGTTGGTAACTAGATACTCTAGATACAGTGGAGCGTTGGTAACTAGATACTCTAGATACAGTGGAGCGTTGGTAACTAGATACTCTAGATACAGTGGAGCGTTGGTAACTAGATACTCTAGATACAGTGGAGCGTTGGTAACTAGATACTCTAGATACAGTGGAGCGTTGGTAACTAGATACTCTAGATACAGTGGAGCGTTGGTAACTAGATACACTAGATACAGTGGAGCGTTGGTAACTAGATACTCTAGATACAGTGGAGCGTTGGTAACTAAATACTCTAGATACAGTGGAGCGTTGGTAACTAGATACACTAGATACAGTGGAGCGTTGGTAACTAGATACTCTAGATACAGTGGAGCGTTGGTAACTAAATACTCTAGATACAGTGGAGCGTTGGTAACTAGATACACTAGATACAGTGGAGCGACGGTAACTAAATACTCTAGATACAGTGGAGCGTTGGTAACTAGATACACTAGATACAGTGGAGCGTTGGTAACTAGATACACTAGATACAGTGGAGCGTTGGTAACTAGATACTCTAGATACAGTGGAGCGTTGGTAACTAGATACACTACATACAGAGCGTTGGAAGTAACTAGGTACGCTAGATACAGAGCGTTGGAAGTAACTAGGTACACTAGATACAGAGCGTTGGTAACTAGATACACTAGATACAGAGCGTTGGTTACTAGATACTCTAGATACCAATGCTCTGTAACTAGATACACTAGATACAGTGTTGGTAGTAACTAGGTACACTAGATACAGAGCGTTAGTAACTAGATACTCTAGATACAGAGCGTTGGTAACTAGATACACTAGATACAGAGCGTTGCAGGCTCACTTCAGGGAATGATACTCCTGAAGTTTATGATCAAACTTAAATGTAAGCTAACAAAGTTTGTCCAAACTGTGTAACTTAGTTAGTGTGTAACATCTCACAGCACATATTCTAAAACAGAGTTCATGAGAAAGCTCATGATTCATATGAGAAAAGTTAGAACTAGCGAGTTATTTCCACTGTGCCATTGACTGTGATTGGGCAGTGATGTGATATCTTGTAGTACTTTTAGTGGTGCTTTAAGTAGTACTTTTAGTAGTACTGTTAGTAGTACTGTTAGTAGTACTTTTAGTAGTACTTTTAGTAGTACTTTTAGTAGTACTTTTAGTAGTACTGTTAGTAGTACTTTTAGTGGTGCTTTTAGTAGTACTTTTAGTAGTACTTTTAGTGGTGCTTTTAGTAGTACCTTTAGTAGTACGTTTAGTGGTGCTTTTAGTAGTACCTTTAGTAGTACCTTTAGTAGTACTTTTAGTAGTACTGTTAGTAGTACTGTTAGTAGTACTGTTAGTAGTACTTTTAGTAGTACGTTTAGTGGTGCTTTTAGTAGTACCTTTAGTAGTACTGTTAGTAGTACTGTTAGTAGTACTCTTAGTAGTACTTTTAGTAGTAACTTTAGTGGTACTTTTAGTGGTACTTTTAGTGGTACTTTTAGTAGTACTTTTAGTAGTACTTTTAGTAGTACTTTTAGTGGTGCTTTAAGTAGTACTTTTAGTAGTACTTTTAGTAGTACTCTTAGTAGTACTTTTAGTAGTAACTTTAGTGGTACTTTTAGTGGTACTTTTAGTGGTACTTTTAGTAGTACTTTTAGTAGTACTTTTAGTAGTACTTTTAGTAGTACTTTTAGTAGTACTTTTAGTAGTACTTTTAGTAGTACTTTTAGTAGTACTTTTAGTAGTACTTTTAGTAGTACTTTTAGTGTTACTTTTTTAGTATATAATTTAACAATAACTTGGTACTTTATTTATAATTTAATTTAATAGTATTTTAGTAGTTGTATATTTTAGTATTTATTCATCATTTTATTATTATTTTATTTATTATTTTATTACTATTTTATTTATTATTTTATTATTATTTTATTTAATATTTTATTGGTCAATATGACCCAAATTGTACACCCATTCAATTTAATTATAAATTAGATATTATGAAATTTTATGCTATAACATAACAATTTCTATATATACTTTCACTTTGCTAACGTCAACTCTATAAGTATCATTAAATTAATATTTCATTATACTATAAACTCTTTAACATAGTTATATTTAACCTCTTCAATGTCTATTCATAGAACTAATGCATAAATCTGCATAATTACTTTTTTCCTTTTCTAACTCAGATAACCAATCGCATATGTTTACATCGTTCGACTACTGACTTTCAGTTCGTCTCATTATACCTAGATAGAGAACTACTGAAATAAACACAGTGAATATATTGTATTAGAGCACCAGCACACGTAGTGCAATTATTTCCATCAAACATATTTATTTCTATTTGTAAGGGAAATACCAGGACAAAATATGTTGTTTTTGTGCCCCTGTCCGGGACAAACAATAGACCACTGATTGGAAAGGGAGATATCGTCTGCAACGTACAAATACTCACAGTTGGTTGCGAATATATGCAGTGGGGGTAGAATTCACCATTTTACACAGTGTGACACTTCGACATGAATTAATAGATGTCAGTTACGTACCTTTGGCTCGAATCTTTGAACTCTTGTTTCAAAGTACATGTTGGATTAGCTGTTGTTTTTTTAGTGAAATGTGTAATTTATTTTATATTTTCCCGAGTTACCAAATTACTCCACGTAATAAATCATTCAAGAAAAGTACATATTATTTAACTCTTATTATTTTCTTATGTGATCGAAAATGTGGAACTGTCCGATAACTCAGAACTTACCCTATTATCCAATGAAGTTTCCGTAATATAAAATATAAACTCAAAAATACGTTATAGAGGTACCAGCCCGGCATATCACAGTTAATCTTCACTATTAATGTCTCACAAATATGATGTGTTAAACAATTTTTTTTAACAAACATATTAATTTTTTTTTAAATCATCAACTCTTTTTTTTTTTATGAAAAATTTGAAAAATACGCGTCGAAAAATCCTTATTATGATAATTATAATTTGAATAATTCAATTAAGATTAGTTTATATATTCAAAAACACTGAATAAATATATTAATACATATTTACTATACAATGATGCAAGTTATTATAAAAACGTTTTAAACTATGTATATTATGTAATGCCTCGTAACAAAATTGCAAAAAGTAAAAACTCTTTCAAACCTATTTATTAAGACACGTGAATTTGCATGCTATGAACTCAATGCAATAGTACAACCTTTTTAACTTTCCGCCAAATTTAAAATGTTCTGGGGAAAGTGAAAATGTTTTATCATATTGAAAGTTAAAGGTTTTTATTCCGTAGCTTCTTTGAGGACGCAAAGAATGACTTTTGTTTAATTTAGGACGAAGAGACGCACTTATCGAAGACTTTTCTTGTGAATAAATCATGAAGCGAAAAGAAAAACATATTGAACATAAAATGTTGTCTAAATAACTATTAGAGGTGGTTCTGAAGTCATCTGAGTTTGTCCTGTTCTACACTTCATATCATTATTAAATTACATTAGTGTAATACATCATACTAGTAATTTGATGCTAGGTAATTTGATTCCCGGTAATTTGATTCCCGGTAATTTGATTCTCCCGCTAATTTGTTTCCCGGTAATTTGATCCCCGGTATTTTGATTCCCCTGGTAATTTGATCCCCGGTAATTTGATCTACGGATATGGATATTATACTAAAATAAAAATAATATAAAATAAAATATATTATACTCCATCAAAGACTAAAAAAATTGCAATAATAATGTCACATAATAAATTACTAGTATTGCTGATAGCAAGATTTGATATTATTTTATTAATCAATTGTGTTTATTTTTTCAAATGTTAATTTTTTTCAAAATGATGGAATATTAGGTTCATATTCATCAGAAAATCTTTTGTATTCTTGATACTAAGTTTTGTACATATTGCGTAATTTATTATTCGAAACATTTGGAAGAAATGAATAATTGGGCAATTTGCTAGACTAAACGAAATATGAAATTCATTAATTATATGAAATAGTGCAAAATGGAAAATACGGCGACAAATGAAACATAATATAAGTCCAAGGAGTAAAAAAATGGGGAACAAATTACATGGGGTCAAGTGGTGAGCCAGTGACCAAAAATATATCTCGTCTTTCAGAACGATTAATTCCTTATTTTGGGGTATCGTGACTGGCAATCTGGCGTCAGTACCATGGATTAATGATATAACTGAAACCAAATAAGGTTTTACACCGTCGTTCCCACCATCCTGTAATCGCTGCAACTCTTCCTCTCTCTAGTGTATATCATAGCTCTATGCCGGGGGTTAACTTACCGGGGCTCAACTTACAGACGATAAATTACCGGGGGCAAAATAACTAGGGCAAAATTACCCGGGGATCAAATTACCAGGGTTCAAATTACCAGGGTTCAAATTGCCGGGGTCAAATTACCGGGGCTCAACTTACAGACGATAAATTACCGGGGGCCAAATAACTAGGGCCAAATTACCCGGGGATCAAATTACCAGGGTTCAAATTGCCGGGGTTCAAATTGCCGGGGTTCAAATTACCAGGGGTCAAATCACAAGGGGACCAAATTACCGGAGGTTAAATTACCAGGGAACCAAATTACCGGAGGATCAAATTACCGGTCACGCACTAATATACTACAACATATTACCAGTTAACTACACCACATCACTAGTTATTGCTCTCTTTTTCAGTCCCATTTGGTATTTCCAGGAGATAATTACAGAAGAGTTTAGCAGGAGCATAGGTGGAGATTATGCAGACACTGCGCTAGGTGCCTCCTCCCCCATCTTTGCCAGCTAATTAAAAGTTAGGTCATTGAAAAGAGTGATTTAAGGTCGCTTATCTGAACTACAGTTAATGCCACGGGCTACCGGTCCGTCTTTTGAAACTGGAAATGAGAAAATGAACGCAAAGGGATTTGGACTTCAGTCTGCTAACTCCGAACACGTTCCAATTAAATTCTTGAATATTCGGTAGGATTAATACCTTTTGAAATAGGAGAGAATCTTTGTCTGTTGAGGAAGAGAATACACATGAATTTAAGAGTTCTAGTTTTTAATTAGAGATATTTAATTGCTTTGAACTATTTTCTGCAATGGAATTGTTACAGAAGAATGGAAATAGTTAGGCATAATGTAAATTTAAACCAAATTTTTTTATTTATTTATTAGTAATTATATAAAATTATTTCAATACAAATCATATTGTATGAAAATTTATCCTTTTTGTAATCGTTTTTAATTAAAATTCTGCATTCTAATTTCAATTTTAATTTGATTGCAAAATATCATGAAGTGAAATAATCAAAATAGTTATCGACATAGATAATTAGTTGAAACTTTGCATGCAAAATATTTGAGATAGAAATTTAATTAATTGTATGTAATCTCAACTCATTTAGTTTAGAATTCAAAAATATTTTCAAAATTGCTATAAGGGGGCCGTACACACGTAGGGTTTTTTTAAGTCTTTCCAACAGACTTTTTGCTAAGCTCCTCCTACTTTTTCCACGAGAATATAAGAAAAAACGATACAATTATTATTTATTTCAGTTGGTATCCATGATACCTACATATTAATTATATCGTTTTTTCTTATATTCTTGTGGAAAAAGTAGGAGGAGCTTAGCAAAAAGTCTGGTGGAAAGACTTAAAAAACCCTGCGTGTGTACGGTCCTTTAAGTAAGCCGAAAAACTATTTGATAAACTTAGATATATAGCAATAAAACAGCAAAAACTTTATAAGAGTATAATCTGAAGATCAATTCTTCCTTCTTCGCGTGATGGCCATAGGAGTTTCCGGAGGCCTTTGTGCTGAGAGACACTTCTTCAACACATTACTATCTGCTCCCTTAACTTGGCAAATATATATTATTTAAGTGCTTCCAAATCATTTAGTGCCAATTGAAGCGTTTTTCATCTCCAACTTATTACTCGCCGGAGTCTCTTTATAAATGTAGGGAGTATAAGTTACACCAGAAGTCACCATTCACTCTTTTGCATCTGGTCCAAATAGTTCGACATAAGGATTCAGATATTCGAAAAGATATAAAAAGTTGATTCAGATGAATTCTTGATGTAAGTTATTATTCTGCGTTTGAATTTTTAGAGTTTAGTTTATTTTTATATGTTTTCATTAAAATGTACTGAATTGTGGCCTCAAAAGACTGGCATTCCAAATGAAATTGAATTTCGTTAAAGCTCATTCCATTACGAATCGAATGTTCGAACTTAATTTGCAACAAAGCTGAGCAAACGAACAGTGAACAATAGTCGAGACCGCCATTTAATCTCCATCACAATGATTATTTGAATTACTGGAATTGGCAAGTCAGCTGATTCCAAAGAACCCACCACTCTGTTAATCTTGCTCAATGGTTACTCTTTCTTTTGTTCTCGCTCTTTTAGTGAGAGCAGGGAAAAAGGAGCGTAGCAGGACGAACTATTCGTCCTCCTCCTTCTCCTCCTCCTGTGTATATTTGCAGATCCGATATCCTGGGCTGGAATAAGATCCTCTTCATCAAACAGCTGAGGGAGAGAAGCTACAGGAAATGGAGAGAAAGGCTTTGGTCCGTCAGAAACAAAGGTCCTACCATCCAGTATCAGGTTCCTCTTTCTCGGGATATCAACAAACAGTCCTTAAAAGCTATGACCGAAAAGGCTCCAAAGATTCATGTGGTCATCGGCAGGCCATAAAGGAAAAAATGTCTTCTTTTTTCGGCCACCAATGCCCTTTTCACTGATTGTGTGAGATTGAACGCTCATTTTGGTCTCTGGAAGTAGGTTAATGACTCACATTTGTTACGGCGCTCTTGGAATCAGAAATAAATGTAATTAATATCAGTGTCAGAAAGAATAGGGACCAGGATATTCTCCATTCGAGGAGGATGTACAAGAATAGCCGAGATGCTAATTTGATGTCATGTGGGTGTTTAAATGCTAAAAAGAATCTTAGCTAACTAGGGTAAGTTACGTATCCCCGTACTGTTACACATTTCCATACAGTGGTGAATTAGTGAAAAATCCTGTTTATTTATTAACATGAGTGATAAAATCAATAAAGTAAATACCCACACTGTAACACATTCTATAAAACTGTCAAAATATTAAATTTTAAATAAATGTACGAAACTATTTAACGGTCAGAATACGTAAATTACCCCAACTTAAAAAGAAACAGAAACTAATTTAGTCTACCTTCTTGATGATTAAAATACCTAAATGAAAATAATACACCAATCATTATTCCATCTACCACAGTGTATAATATATTTAATAGAATTAATATTCATTTTAAAGCATCATCACTGTGATATATGCAGAACTTATTACGACCTGACTTGCTACAGGATTTCAGCAATATCCTATTTTTATTTAATCATGTAAATTTATGCAAGAGAGACTGAGTCTTCAAATAAGGACAGAGAAGAAGGACATAAATATGGCGGAGCAAAGACTCTCAAGAGACAGCTTCTCGTGTCTGCAGAACCTTACTACGGTCTCAAAATGGCATATTTGGTTTTTTACACAATTATTACACAATTTTGAATCATTAAATGTAGTCAGGAGATACTGTTTCATGTTATTATGAAAAATAAATTTAGAAATATTTTTCTCTTTGAAGGAGTTTCTTATGGAAAGAATATATCATCTTAAAATTTTTTTTGAAAAAATATTTATTTTAATATTCTCAGTAATAAATTAGATGATTTTGGCAGACCGAAGGATTTTAAGTTGAATCTTAACTTAATCTTCTATGGCCCCACCATAACTCTCTGACTGGGTGACCAAGATGTTACCCCTAGAATAAGTTATGGTGGGGCCATAGAATATAAAGTACTACCGATAATCTTCTATGGCCCCTCCGATTATCTTCCATGACCCACGGATAATCTTCTATGACCCCACCGATAACCTTCTATGACCCACCGATAATCTTCTATGGCCCCACCGATAACCATCAATGGCCCCAACGACAATCTTCTATGGCCCCACTGATAATCTTCTATTGCCCCACTGATAATCTTCTATGGCCCAACCGATAACTTTCTATGGCCCCACCGATAACTTTCTAATGCCCCACTGATAATCTTCTATGGCCCCACCATAAGTCACGTTACATACAATATTTCACAAAAATAGAGTTCTTATTGGCGGGAGTGACAAGAGTCTATTGGGTTATCAGTATGACATACAAGTGATATACTACGGAGGAAAAGTGTCATCTTCATTTGCATTCGTCAGCTGCGGATTTAAGTATTACGGTGGAGGAAATTCTGTGAGATATTCATCAGTAAATTGGATCTGATTGTGATGCTGACACGATAAAGATGATAGAGAGAAAGAAGAGTATTCTATGCCTTGCAGTTTATTCTATGCCTTGCGGTGTATTCTATGCCTTGCAGTTTATTCTATGCCTTGCAGTGTATTCTATGCCTTGCTATGTATTCTATGCCTTGCAGTTTATTCTATGCCTTGCAGTGTATTCTATGCCTTGCAGTTTATTCTATGCCTTGCAGTGTATTCTATGCCTTGCAATGTATTCTATGCCTTGCAGTTTATTCTATGCCTTGCAGTGTATTCTATGCCTTGCAGTGTATTCTATGCCTTGCAGTGTATTCTATGCCTTGCAGTGTATTCTATGCCTTGCAGTTTATTCTATGCCTTGCAGTTTATTCTATGCTTTGCAGTGTATTCTATGCCTTGCAGTTTATTCTATGCCTTGCAATGTATTCCATGCCTTGCAGTTTATTCCATGCCTTGCAGTGTATTCCATGCCTTGCAGTTTATTCTATGCCTTGCAGTTTATTCTATGCCTTGCAGTGTATTCTATGCCTTGCAGTGTATTCTATGCCTTGCAGTTTATTCTATGCCTTGCAGTTTATTCTATGCCTTGCAGTGTATTCTATGCCTTGCAGTGTATTCTATGCCTTGCAGTTTATTCTATGCCTTGCAGTTTATTCTATGCCTTGCAGTTTATTCTATGCCTTGCAGTGTATTCTATGCCTTGCAGTGTATTCTATGCCTTGCAGTTTATTCTATGCCTTGCAGTGTATTCTATGCCTTGCAGTTTATTCTATGCCTTGCAGTGTATTCTATGCCTTGCAGTTTATTCTATGCCTTGCAGTTTATTCTATGCCTTGCAGTTTATTCTATGCCTTGCAGTTTATTCTATGCCTTACAGTTTATTCTATGCCTTGCAGTTTATTCTATGCCTTGCAGTGTATTCTATGCCTTGCAGTTTATTCTATGCCTTGCAGTGTATTCTATGCCTTGCTATGTATTCTATGCCTTGCAGTTTATTCTATGCCTTGCAGTGTATTCTATGCCTTGCGGTTTATTCTATACCTTGCAGTGTATTCTATGCCTTGCAATGTATTCTATACCTTGCGGTTTATTCTATGCCTTGCAGTGTATTCTATGCCTTGCAGTTTATTCTATGCCTTGCAGTGTATTCTATGCCTTGCAGTTTATTCTATGCCTTGCAGTGTATTCTATGCCTTGCAGTGTATTCTATGCCTTGCAGTTTATTCTATGCCTTGCAGTGTATTCTATGCCTTGCAGTTTATTCTATGCCTTGCAGTTTATTCTATGCTTTGCAGTGTATTCTATGCCTTGCAGTTTATTCTATGCCTTGCAATGTATTCCATGCCTTGCAGTTTATTCCATGCCTTGCAGTGTATTCCATGCCTTGCAGTTTATTCTATGCCTTGCAGTTTATTCTATGCCTTGCAGTGTATTCTATGCCTTGCAGTGTATTCTATGCCTTGCAGTTTATTCTATGCCTTGCAGTTTATTCTATGCCTTGCAGTTTATTCCATGCCTTGCAGTGTATTCTATGCCTTGCAGTTTATTCTATGCCTTGCAGTGTATTACATGCATTGCAGTTTATTCTATGCATTGCAGTTTATTCTATGCCTTGCAGTTTATTCTATGCCTTGCAGTGTATTACATGCATTGCAGTTTATTCTATGCCTTGCAGTTTATTCTATGCCTTGCAGTGTATTCTATGCCTTGCAGTTTATTCTATGCCTTGCAGTGTATTACATGCCTTGCAGTTTATTCTATGCCTTGCAGTTTATTCCATGCCTTGCAGTTTATTCCATGCCTTATAGTGTATTCTATTATTTTTTTCTCAGTTTTTTCTACATTGGTACTCAGTATATTTTCCTTAGTAACCACAATCACGATCTACACTATCAAACCACTCACCAATCACTACTCACTAATCACTATTACCTTACAGCCTAAGTTACAAACATTTAATTCTAAATTGTTTTCTTCTCCCCAAACCAGCGTACATAATACCCATTTCGGTGCCTTCATAATGGTCTCTCTGTAGCATTTTCTCAAATCTGTTCCGTGCTACTTATACTCCACTCTCTTTCGGAATAAATTTCAATATTCTATAGCGGAACTCTCGTTGAAATACTTCGCATGCAGCGTCATATCATATAATGTGAATATTAAAATTGCAAATATTATGCTCAATAGTATAAGATTTGGCACTGGAATCGCTACCTACTGGAGAATATCATATATTCATTTATAGAAGGATGATGAGCTGATTAAATATGCTGGATGTTATTATTGTTATTTGGGTTTTATTTTCTTATGGGTCGGTAGAAAATGCAAAGTTAAGTTCAATGAAAATGATACTTGCAAGTATTAGTTTAATATAATCAGTCTATTCATATTAGTAATAACTGTGTATGATATATCTACTAAATAAATATTGAATTAAGTATTAATTACTGTATGTGAATTAAATACCATCTAAAAATTCTTAAATAACTTATCAAAATATATTCATTATGGATAATAATAATATTAACCTATTGTAATTTCCATCCTGTATATCTAGTTCACATCAGATAATTATCCTTTTACCCTTTAGATGAAAAACCTTCTCAAATATTATACTCAAAGAACATCCAAACATTTCTGCAGCATATGATATAATAGCTATCGCAATTGCATTCATTTTATGCTCCACAGTGTCGGGATGAGGGAAAATGTATTGAATATCATCATATGAGCTGCAGACGCCTTTCTTAAACTCCTTCGGGCTTTAGCATATCTCTGTGAAAGGTGAACTCTTCCTTTTTCAGGTATTCTACTTTTATATGTATAATAAAAAGTGTTTTTACTGAAAAGGGATGGTGATTAATTTGAAACTTTTTAAATGTTTAGCATTACGTTATGCTTCTAGATATTTGAACTGATTTTTCTATTTAAAAATAATTCTGATATATATTACAATAAATAATGATGTTAATGAATAAATAAATATTTCATATAAACTTGTTATTATGTGACGTATATACAAATAGAACATGTAACAAATTAATTATGCATCTAGTAATGATATGACAGATGTCTAGCAGGCAGCAAGCTAAATAAGTCATCTGTTTGTCGCATGGAATATATTCCGGTTGGAATTCTGAGAATGCGAAATCATTCCCACGGTTCTAATAACACTAATTAATTATTACGAACGACAGAGAGTGAGAGAGAGGGAACAGATCCTCGCGGTGTGCGTATACGGCTCTCGCACACCGCGCAATCTATCGCAATTAAATCGGCGGATATCCCTGATTGGGATTCGACAAAGAGAATTGAAACCGAATAAAATTGGACGCTATTGATTTGCAGTCGGAGTGAAGAGGAAATAGTCTAGTATACTAAAACGCTATTTTTTGAGTTTTTAGTGAAGATGAAAAATGTTCCTAAAACCGAGGGATTTATTTATTTGCTGCCTTTTAGAGGTTGTTTCTTTGATATAAAAGAAATGAAGTTAATTGCACCTAGTTATAATTAGTTTTATTATTAGCAGTAGAATGAATGTAACTGTTATTGCATTTTTAAACTCCCATGTAATTTTTATAGGTTTTTATTATCATAAACAAATCCTATAGAAAGCCCCAGGTTCCTTATTCATTTTATAAGTAATTTGATAGTATAGTTCATGGAGTGTCTACCTCTCTTTTTGATGGATGTTCACATCATTAATTGACTTTTATTGCTTATAGTGATGGGTGTCCATATCAACACATCCAATGAACAACAGATACGTTCAAGCCAATAAGTTCTCCCGATCAAATTATTCCTCGGAACAATCAAATGGAACATTGCTAACGTTTTACAAACCGATTATTTAATGCAGTTAGTTTCATACACCATTTAAAAGTCAGGTAAAAGTTGGGCAAAATTGCATGTAAAAGGATTCCGATCTGTTAAATTGAAATGGTGGTGATAGAGAGTGTACTTTGATGTAGTCTCTCTATAGGTCTATTGGCAAATGGATGGACATCATTCCGACTAACTTCTCATCTAACTTTTATCGTCTACCTTTTAAAATTTACACTTATCTATGATATATTAATTATATGTTTGTCAAGCTCACAAGGAATCTATCCTGAAGCTGTCTGTGATGAATGGAAGAGAAGGGGGTGCTGTCCTTCGAGCTCCGAACTGTTGTAACTTGGATTATGTATTGTCTTTTTCATATATACCATGTTTATCATCTTTTCAACGCTACTTGCAATTTTAGAGGACAGTGCTAGAGTTATGTTCTTCAACTACGAAGTCTTAAAATTTTGTGTTTGGTAGACTCGTAGGCTTCATTTACTATCACCTCTTCATTTTCCTCTTCCATCCGTGAGTGCAGTCACCGGTGCTTTTGTCCCTTTTCGTCACATTCCTTGGTAAGTGACTGCATTCACGGAGTCGCTTTTCTGCATCCATGAACTTTGTCACTTACGGTGGTAGGAGACTTTGTTCATATAGCCACTTTTCTTTCTGACTGTTTCTTTTAGTCCCTTGTAACTAATTTCTTTTTGACGTCAGCGATATGGGCGATGCAGACGTTAAACCACTAATAAAATTTGAATAACTACGTACGTCCTTCTATCAACATATATTTATATAGGGTAGCCGGTAAATTGCTCGAAAATAATTGCTCGAGAACAATTGCTTGAAAGACAATTGCTCGAAAACAATTGCTCGAAAACAATTGCTCGAAAAAACAATTGCTCGAAAACAATTGCTCGAATGAACAATTGCTCGAATGAACAATTGCTCGAATGAACAATTGCTCGAATGAACAATTGCTTGAATGAACAATTGCTCGAAAGACAATTTCTCGAAAAACAGTTGCTCGAACGAACAATTGCTCGAATGAACAGTTGCTCGAATGAACAATTGCTCGAATGAACAATTGCTCGGAAAACAATTGCTCGAAAGACAATTGCTCGAAAGACAATTGCTCGAAAGACAATTGCTCGAAAGACAATTGCTCGAAAGACAATTGGTCGAACGAACTATTGACTGAATGAACAATTGCTCGAATGACCAATTGCTCGAATGACCAATTGCTCGAATGAACAATTGCTCGAATGAACAATTGCTCGAATTACCAATTGCTCGAATGACCAATTGCTCGAATGAACAATTGCTCGAATGAACAATTGCTCGAATAATCAATCGTTCAGTTAATATAAAATAAATAAAATACAGTTAAAATACAGTTATTATTAATTACTAATTAGAAACGAGAACGGTTAGGTGCAGCTAATCGAAGAGATTTCTCTTCATGATTTTCTGACTTTCGACAATATTTATCTAATTAACAATTACTCAAATAATCAAATTCCACACAATCAATTGCTAAATGTAAAAGAATAGGAAAAGTCAACCAGATAATGGCTACCAAAAAGAGAAATTGAAAAGTGGCACGGTTACCAGAGGTCATGCTAAATGTGTCGGGAAATACCACTCTCTCCTGTTGTCGGCAGTTCCCATAGTCCGAGTTGCTAAAACCTAACTACCCTTACCTGGCTACAAGAGCATCTCGTCATAGCCCAATGAAGCGATTGACTGAAAAAAAACGTAAATTGTAGTACCAAAAATTGTTCAATAAAAATAAGAAAATCAGGAAGATAAAAATTTAAAAACATTATTATGATTGATAGTAATTAGCGATTAAAAATATAAAATAAAGTTATTATAAATTTATCAGAGGTTATTTTAACTCAGCGTTGAAGTTTTTTTTAGTTTAAATAACGCTGATTTTAAATAACCTCTGATGATATGGATTTCCCGTTGAGTAAGAATCTTTTCAGTCAGTTATTATAAATTAGAAACCAGGATGGTTAGGTGTGGCTAATTGAACTGATCCAACTTCACGATTTTCTGACTTTTATTAATTTGGACTCTGTGAGTAATTTGATCATTCGAGCAATTGGTCATTCGAGCAATTGGTCATTCGAGCAATTTTCTTTCGAGCAATTGGTCATTCGAGCAATTGTCCGTTCGAGCAATTGGTCATTCGAGCAATTGTTCGTTCGAGCAATTGATCATTCATGCAATTGGTCATTCGAGCAATTGTTCATTCGAGCAATTGTTTTCGAGCAATTGTTTTCGAGCAATTTGCCTAGAACCATTTATATAGAGTGCAATGATTAAAGAATGGGTGCTATATAGATTACAGCCTTTATTTAGCATTGAAATAATCAACTCTACATTAAACGAGAAAACTAAATACTACATTAAACACACTTAAACTTACACTAAAGATTTACAAATAACTTTATTAATACCATATCTATCAATAATCATATAAACTAAATCTATTTCACCTCTATACTTTTTTTGTTTATTTAAAAAAACTATATGTTTCATTATAACTTTGTTTAAAAGGTAGGTATATCACCTTTTTAGTTCAGTTTGAGAAAAAATAAACAACATGCTGTATAGTTTTACATACACATATAAATCTAACCATTCATTAATTCATATAACATATCAAAGTATCTTATTTAGATATATCAGAACAGAAAGTAGTTATTAATAAAATAGATATATCAAACATAATCCCAATTGATATCGCATTTTTGTAATCGATTCCCGGATATCCAATGGAGTTTACTATTGATTAATGTAAATCTGACGATCCATTCATAACTTTTTCAGTTCAGCATTGATTGCAAAATGATTTCTAAAAGAAAGTGTATAATCAATCATACTATACATTCTGTACATATGTAACAATATTGTATTTCCATATTGGTTTTATTTTCTAATATATTCCACACAATTTATAGTAAAAACATTTATAATCCATTATAAAGTCCATTGTTTATGAAGTCTATTTAACGTTATATCTGTATAACGTTCTTTGACAATATTTATATTCATTTATTCTATAGGTACTGATAATAAATCGTCATATATATATACATATATACCCCGTAGAATTGTGACTGTATTTTTCTGTACGCAACATAAGGCCCCCTTCACACTTGCGTTTCTCAACGCCGCCTTTAAAAAAATGCTCATGGAAAAAAGTTTAGCTACAATTGATTTCAACGGAGCCCTTCACACTTGCGTTAGAAAAAATGCTGGTGAAAAAAACGCAAGTGTGAAGGACTCCATTGAAATCAATTGTAGCTAAACTCTTTGCTATTGGCATTTTTTTAAAGGCGGCGTTGAGAAACGCAAGTGTGAAGGGGGACCGAAGAAAGTGTATAATAGAAACCGCACCACAAGTGAATGTTGCTGTACAAACAACCCTCTGACTTGTTAAATGAATACACACGCGTTAAATTGATTGACTTTGATTGTAGGAGATTGGTTCTGGAGCACAAATGATTGATTGGAAGAGCTTGCAAGTCATCAACGTGGGTACATTATTTATTTTAGATGTACAGCGGACAGGTAAAATGACTAATAACATAATATACATATACAGCAAAATAAGAGAAATTGTGTAAAATTGGAACTACCTACCAGTTCCTTTCCCAACATTTGTTTATCATAGATTATCATTGGTAGATACTTGATTTTTTTCAAGTAAAATAAAAGATAATCTAATATCTGCTAATAATAATTATAAAGAAATGTTTGAAATTTAAAAAGAACTCGAAATGACTGCTTGGTAGTTCTAGAGTTTAACTTATTTTTAGTACTAATATGCTCTCTGTTAACCCTTTTTTATAGTATTAATTATTAATAAATACACCTGCATCAAGCTATAGTAATTTTTAAACTAAATGATTGAACTATAGTTATTTTTAAACTCTATATTACATACTACCCATCAAATATTAATCTATATGGCTTCACCAATGAACAATTGTTCCCAGTGTAGATATATATATTCCTACACCCACTTTTGTATAGAGTATATAAATACAATAGAGAATATCTATCAAAGAGGAACCACAATCTCTATTAATTACCTTCAGAAACCTCAATAAATACTCTCAGAAGATATCTGTCAAAGCATTGATCTGAATAAACTGGTCATTCTCGGGTCAATCTGACCAATAAGACGAGGTAGAACTTTCTAAGGCATCTGATGACATTTGCTTTGAGGCCTAAACTGTCCCTTTGATGGCTGCAAGATATCTATCCATCACAGAACGGTAGATATAGATAACTAATCTGGATTATTAATATTATCGGCATCGACGAGGGAGTGATTTCATCCTATTGATCTGAGGAGATGAATTTGCTTATACTATGATAACATTTAGTGTGATATTTAGAGCAATGTTTAGTTTGATGTTTAGTTAAATACTTATTTTATTTAATTAGTTTCATTATATTCAGTATAATAATATTTGCTTTAATAATATTTACTTTAGTAATGTTTGCTTTAATAAAATTTACTTTAGTGATGTTTACTTCAATAATATTTATTTTATTAATATTAATTTTATTAATATTTACTTTAATCACATTTACTTTAATAATATTTAATAGATAAAGCTCATACAACGACAGTATATGTTCCTGGAAAAGAGGTCGCTATACAGATCTAGTGGTCGTTGTAAGGTTACAGAATTAGTTCAGTTGAAAATTTAATCGTTGTAAGTTTTCTTTAGCAGCATTTCAAAGAGACGCTATATAGTATAGGAAAATAATCTCTGATTCTTATTAATAAAATTTAAATAAAAATCTTATAATAATTATATAACTTACATGTGCATGTGAACGAAATAATAAAGTAGGTAAAAAAAAACAAAGATATTAAAAACTAAATTTATTAGAATTACGTGAAATGTAGGTTTCAATTTAGATTAGTTACACCTCTTTCAATTTTCTATAGATATTTTCTAATCAAAGAAAATGTATAGAAGAAGGGTAACAACATCATATTACTGAAATGATTATTAATTATATCAATTGTAATACTTCTGAAAATAATCAATGTATGACTAGTTACTTGGTGACGAATAAAATATTCTTTAAACCACATAATTTAAAGAGGTCGCTGTAGGAGCCTCATGGCTCTTAGAACGGATAATTTTGTCCTTTTTGATAATCCGCTTTAAGAATATCCGCTATACGAGCTTTACCTGTAACATTCTTGATATTCATTATATAATCATGTAATCCTCTAATACGTATTTTTCCTCTAATATGTTTATCACTTACCAACCAAATTCTTTTATCACATTCTCCTCCTTTCCATCCCTCCATGTACCACCATCCCTCCACACCCCCATCCCTCCACAAACCCCCATCCCCCCATTGCAATCCATCACATGACAGATATTGGAGAAGCTGGCTCAGGAAATATAATTTATTATACCCCTGATGACAGCAAACTTGAAGCCGGTACTGCAAGCTTCATCATTCCCAGGCCGTATATATATATATATTAAATGTGGTCCCCAACTATATACATAATATCTTGATGTAATACTTACTCTGTAATACTCTATCAAATGACGTGGAGGCATCTTATGTCGTCTGGAAAATCAGTCCTGAGACAAATTAGAAAAGCGAGTACATCTTGAATCTCCAATTATTAGGGCGGAGTAGAGGAGAGAATGTCATTATTATTAGAACTATAAAACTGTGTCTTAGATATTAGAATGCATATACTTATTAAAATATTCAGGGGAACTACTCAGTTACTGATACTTTTAAGATACCGGTATTTCGGTATTTCAAATCAACGCTTGAAATCTTTATTACTACGGTAAATTACGAATTATCGGTCAGTTTCACATCTTCGGTCGGTCATATAAGAAAAAGCGATATTATAATTGTTATTTTATATTTATTTTAGTTGGTATCCATGATACCTGCAGGTATCATGGATACCAACTAAAATAAAATTTAAATAATAATTGTAATATCGTGTTTTCTTATATAACTGAAAATATGAAACTGACCGATAATTCGTAATTTGCCCTAATTGCTTTAACTTACTTCTGAAGTTAAATAAATTTCAATATATCAGTGTTCATATCCATCCCAGTTTTTATTCCATGGAGCATCACAAATTCTCTCCAAAAGAAGAGATCAGGCCAACAATTTTCCTCCATTAAAACTCGGAGTCGCGGAGATGAAAGAAAGTTGCTGGCTGCATGAGCCTCTCTTGAAAATTATTAACGTTCCGATATTAAAGACTGGGGATATGAAGTGATTCAAACTCCACTGACTTTCTGGAACAGGAATCCCTAATGCTAAAATCTGAATATTTGATGAGGTGATTGCTCAGTAGCTCACGGTTGCTTAGAGATGATTGTGCTGATTTCAGAAATGGATTACCATCTGTTCACGCGAGTTACCCTGGATATCATTATGCAAATTGCGTTATGATGACATCGCGTCAGAGATTTTCTGCATGTTTTTGCCAGATCAATGAAGTGCTTGCATTGACTTTTTGTCTAAATGAGTCGGCTCTTAACTATGTTAAATAGACAGATAAAAGTTCGTTTTTAAAGATGTTTCTCTCAGTCTATTACCCCTGTTGTTTGAGTACATACTGTATTATATTGTATAGCATACTATTAAATTGTATAGTGACACATAATCATAATATACACTCACTGTTTCGTATTTCTGTGTTAAGTGATTGTGTTCTATTATGTATTAATTTCTTCGTATTTGAGCTTCAATAAGAAAACAGTAAATAATCTAATATTCTATCACGTTTTTTAAATTGGTATCCATGTTAGCTATGCATGTATCATTGATACCTATTGAAAAAAATTATTTCTTGTAGGTATCATGGATACCAATTGGAAGAAAGAGTTAAAATGTTAAATTATAAATAATTTTCTTATAAGATCGAAAATGTGGAACCGTTCGCTAACTTGTAACTTACCCTAACTACTTTTCTATGATATGATTCCATAATAAATCAATTCTATATCCTAAAATTTTATTTTATTGTAAATAGTTTGTCTTGCTATTATTTATTTGAGATAAATAAATGATAACTTTCCGACCTTTTTTAATGATCTAAGGTATTTATTTTATGAATGTAATATATTCATTTGTTATATATATTAAATTTCATCACTAAGTGCATTCGTTGCTATGAAATTCGAACCAGCACAGTGTCTCAAATCCTTCAATTCGAGACGTATATGATTAAAATCTAATTAATCATCAAGACGGCTCCTACTCGAGTCTTCAGTCCTAATAATCCTTATAATCCTTTTCTCTGACGTCACAAGACGAGGCAACTCTATTTCTAGTAGGGTAAGTTCCGAATTATCGGCCAGCTCCACATCTTCGGTCATATAAGAAAAAAATAGATAATATTAATTAAATTCTAAATGGTATCCATGATACCTGCTGGTATCATGGATACCATTAAAGATAAAATAAAATTATATTATTACACAGTTTTTTCTTACTCTATGACTATTGAACATAATGAACACAGTGCTAAAATAATATTATTGTTTTATCTGCGATTAAAATGAACGGAAAATGAATCGATGAAAGGCCAATTGTAATTTATTATTAATTTAAAACACTTAATTTAATACAGTAGAACTCCTCTATAATGAAGTCCTCTATAGTGAATGTAGTTTCCTGAGTATTGGTGTAGCCTCTATAGCTGATGCCCATTCATGACAGACTGAAGAATATTTGTTCACTATATAGTCTACTTTCTTACTCAGGACTCTACAATCACTATACAGGATTTCATTATAGGGGAGTTGTACTGTATCGTCTTTCGTCGGACATCCCTACGATAAGGTCTGAAATTATGATATTTTACAATATAATCAATATTTACCGTATAAATTATCCATCTGTTGTAAGTGTAGAGAACGGCTAGTGAAGAGGCATCTAGCTACGATCTAAAGTAAATATCTTGCACATCAATCTATAGATCATTCATTGAATTGAATATCTGTAGATCAGATAATGGAGATCTCACTAATTACCTACCTCTATCAATTCAGGAAATCTTCTTCAGGAGACCTAATGAATTACACAGCTAATCGAGCGTAGCAGTTTTCGCTTCTCCTTGCAGACTGATCTGGTAAAATATCCCCTAATGATGTCCTCCTCCTCCTCCTCCTCCTCCAACTCTGCAATACACTTGGAGTAGCACTTCTAAGACTTCTGACATTTCAAGTAGTTCATTTTGACATTTAATTCTAAATGGCTTATTATGTTATATATTGAGATAGACGCAGATGTGACAAACGTGTAATTCTCCCATTTAGAAATGTGATATTAATAGTGGGGATTAATATTTCAATATATACCAATGGTAATAACTAGATTAAATATATATATATACCAGCTACGGATTTATACTATTTACGCTTTTTAATATGTATGGCACCTATAAGGTTAGGAATTAATTGATTATTACCATTAAGAATACAATTTTAAAAATATTGTTCCTTGCAACTAAGTTTTTTAAGAAAATGTGTTTAGGGGTTCTAACCACATCCCCCCCCCCTCCCGAACCCTCCTCCCCGTTGTCAATAAGAAATCAGGAAGTACGCAATACAAAAAAATACTGGATACAACAAATTTCAAAGTTCTTAAATGTTATTTTATTCAACTCATTACTATATGCAAAGAGAAGGAGCCAACAGGGCAGTGGGAGGAGCACTAACGACTTATTGCTCCACCCCCTGTTGGCTCCTCCTCTTTACCGACCAATCAGGGAAGAGTTATCCTTAAAAAGCGTTATCCGTAAGAACATTATGCTTTACCATAAAATATTTTTTAATCTATCCCACTTGCTAAAGTTACCGCGAAAACCAATTAACTGAAAACGACCAACCAAACTACCAAAATTGCTCCTAAAATATTTTCTATACCAGGAGAAAAAAAAGCGAGACAAGCCCCACACTTATTCGATTCTCATAAGCCTGAGATGTAATAAGAGAAGGCATGCCTGTATTACAAAAATGAACAGTTCAATCTATTCCATTGATTCCAACACAGTGAATTAATTCCCACACATTAATTAATAACAACACTGAGTGTTCTTAAATTATGATATAATACATATCTAAGGATAGAATAATGGTCAATGTGTCTATTATAGGACAAAGTTTGCACAACAAAACAAACTACTCTATTAAAGACCCACCCCTCTCCCCTATCCTAACATCATTCTCTTAATTAGATTCTCCTTCCTATCTATTTATATTCGACCTCCACCCGAGATGGATCAATATGACGGTACCAAAAATACACTACTACTAATGTTAACAAATCCTAATGACCATATCTATAGAATTAACTTTACAGAGACTAAATCTACTAAGGAAATCTTGATTGTTTAGTGTATAGAATTTAGGTATCAGTTTACTCGCAAACATGGCCAATGTTTACAAAGTCAACTCATCGTGGTCAGATGTACGTGCCTCTCCCTTGCTATAGAATCTGACCTGTACTTAGTTCAGCTTATAATGAATTCTCAATATGTTATCACCTTGCCACGATCCCAGCAATGTGTTAGGCAAAATGAATGATTTAGCAAAGTCATTCTAGCGGTAACTTATGGTTATATATCGCGTCATCTATTACTCTAGCTGAGGTAATGGACGACTTAGAGGGTATTCTTAATAGTGTTTAACCAGGCACTGACTTATTGATTCGGTATAACTAACTAAACAACTATTCTTTTTGTAGATAATGTACCTGTAATAGAAACATGTATCTATTGATATACTTCTTACATTAATATTTTTGTTGATGGAAGATAACCCTTTAGCATTAGTTTAATAATTAATGCACCATGATAAATGATTTCAGCCTTCATTCAATTGTTTCTTTTTTGAACGAATGCCCGATTTTACAGAGCTTAAAATTATTTCAAATTGTTAAATCTCATATGTTAGAAGCTTCACTAAACACACAAACGATTTCTTTACTTTTCCTGTATTGAGTTTAAATCATATTTTGTGAAATTACAATTTCTATAAATTGATATGATGGTGATTTTTGTTTTTTCAGATAGGTATTTAATGGGTTTTTTTTTTAGATACGATTACTCTAATGCAAAATTGTAACGGGCGATACGTAGCAATATATTTCCCCTGCCATATTTTCTCGAGTTTGCACCAGCAGGCTCTCGTTGCGACTCAATGAAGATGATGATGAAGCTCATTCCATCTCGGGTGCAAATAGCTTCGTTAAGTGCCAAACTTCAGCCCAATGAGTCCGGTGCAGCACCAAAGTTCAGATGCATAAATGAAGACGAACATACACGCTGGTGTGTATGTGTGCTGGCTAGATCATCTGAAAAGAGTTCTATAAAAGGCTTCGATGACGACGGTGGGTGATGCTCGAATTGCCCTCATCATGCGATTAATAGGGCCTTTTATGGAGCTCTTTTACAGAGATTCAAAGCCATCATTAGCCCTGAGTAGGGTATTATGAAGATTTTTATCTCTCGTGAGCTAACACGGCCATGTGGCCATCATTACTGCTATGCTTCAATAAAAAAAAGATATACTTTTATACTTTATGCTTGCTAGTGAAGTTAAGACGGTGACTAGCTATAGTCCCTTTATAGTCAAAATGAAGGGAAATATAGTCACTTTATCGTGATAATCACTAAGACGACGTAAATTAGTGTTTCTATGAATATGATATAAAATTAGTTGACTTTTTAAATTTTACTCTAATTACATATTGTTCGATATTTAACTATATAGAAATAACCTTTCATTAATTTCAATCGATGAAATGAACATTGAACAATCCATCACGCTCGAGAATTTTTTTTATAAAACTCAAAATTTTCCGAAAACCCAAAATTTTTCAAAAACTTAAAATTTTCCGAAAACCCAAATTTTCCGAAACAACAAAATTTTCCGAAACAACAAAATTTTCTGAAAACTCAAAATTTTCCCAAAATTCATTGAATCAAAATTCATTTCCACCAAAACCCGTTATTTTTAACGGGATAGCACCCTAGTCATTTCTATACACAATAATCTATATTATACATTCTTTTCTATTAAGTTATTCATCATAATAATATACAATGCATTTACTCAGTTCTTCAAAATGCACAACATTCAAACATTAAATCCGGAAGAATCGAGTTTATCCGAACAAACATATCGAAAATATCTACTTCAGCTATAATGCTGAGTATACACTGAGATTATATCGAACTTCCGTCGATGGGTGCCTCTCTTTTGTAGGTATATTTTATGCTAATGTACGAATATATATTGCATTATTCATTCTCTAAGAACACCTGAATATGTTTAGATAGTTCCGTGAAATTCAATATAACAGTAGGAATCTTTTTCGAAAGCCTTTTCCACCTATACTTTCAATATCATCCACCGCGATTCTATTGGGACGGAATATCTTTTTTGACGTTACACAAATATGCTTTTAGTGAAATAGAAATTTTAGGGTTGCAGTTATTAATAAAAGTTAAAAATGTCGGAGAAATTATTAATGCGTTATCATTTTCTCTGTGATATAAACGACAGAGAACATATATGGTGGGGCCAGAGAAGATCTCCCTTAATCTTCTATTCTCCCACCATAAACTTTATCTCCGGAGCCTTTTGCTAACATTAAGGTATGTTATACTAAAATTTAATTAATGAATAAACATCATAAAAGGAGTGTTCTGAGTTACCGGACAGTTCCACATTTTCGTTCCTATAAAAAAATATGCATAATATTTAATATTTGCTAAATTATTATTAACTATTTATGAACGAAAATAAGGAACCATTCGATAACTCGGAACTTATTATAAAACTTATAAAAAACAGATTTATCATCAGTGGACTTGATGTTGTGTATATCTTTGAAACTTTCACTGAAGCATAAATAATAATTCAGTACTTCCCCAACTAGTGTATAATAACATCGTTTTAATAGCATCAATATATCCAGATAAAATTATATGTTGAAAAAGTGATCATAACTTTTACCGGGAAATATTAATCCTATGGATGTAAATGCTTATTTTCCCCAAACCGAATTATTCATTCGTTGAAATCTTTGAGCGTGAAATCTCCCTAGAGTTTCCGTAGACGACTCTTTCTGGGTCCTTGGATACACTCACTCTCTCACTTACACTCCCACTCACTCACACTCACTCACACTCACTCACTCCCTTCACACGAACATCTTTCCGATGTTTGTTTACAAAGTCTGCCTCAACTTCAGTCGCTGATCCCACGACAAACTGAGCAAAACTCCGCGAAAAAAAAAAAAGTTTCGTTTTTTTTTTTCAAAATGGGAATAAGGAGGTGGAGATTTACTAGCTACCGATTGCACGGCATGAATACTGACGATGCGATTCGCTAACACATTCGTGTATGCTAATTTAACACACTTTTACGGTTAGGATGAATGTCTTCCACTTTCACCAGATGGACTTCTTCGATGAAGACGAAGCTGGAGATTTAGGAGGAGCTCTAAAATTTAGTTTTGCACACGTGAACAAAATAAATATGAATTGACTGTATTGTTCATGAAATAATTAAGCTTCTTAAAAATATTTACATCCAATAAATGTCATTTTTAAAAAGCATTGAGCTTATTTAGGCTAAATGTTCTTTTAAAATTTATTCTATTTTAAACAAAAAATGTCCCCGATTAAAAATATTTCTTCATTAAATATTTTCATCCTGAAGAAAAATTCAGATTAATTATATTTTCAACAGCGCAATTTATTAGGTTAGTTAAGGTTTTTTCTTTCTCTTTCTTTCGCTATGATGGAGAAAAATAAAAAGAGAACAACTTTAAAGCTTTGAGTAGTTTATTAATAATATAAAATTATGGTAATTTGGAATGTATTCACAACTATTATTTTTAATATTGTTTTTGTTATTTTTATATAAATGAATTATATAACATAAAAGTGTCATAATAAAACAATCGACAAAAAACTGTACTGCGTTAATATGGAAGAATATTAGAATAAATTTCAAGTTATTCTATACTCTGTTAGAAAATTATGGCGGGGCCATAGAAGATTAAAGTGATATAAACTTAATCTTCTATGGCCCACCATAACTTTCCCATGTATTTGCCCAGATTTGACACTAATACTCACTGAAAAATTAAATTGTGTCCCCTCTTGATCTCCTATGTCCCCACCATAACTTCTCCTCTGTACCAAACAAGAGCATTGAAAGTAAGAGTGAAGCAAGAGCATTCAAAATAAGAGCACAGCAAGAGCATTCAAAATAAGAGCACAGCAAGAGCATTCAAAATAAGAGCACAGCAAGAGCATTCAAAATAAGAGCACAGCAAGAGCATTCAAAATAAGAGCACAGAAAGAGCATTCAAAATAAGAGCACAGTAAGAGCATTCAAAATAAGAGCACAGCAAGAGCATTCAAAATAAGAGTGACAATATATGACAGCAAACATAAGAGTCTCTTCATCGTGAATGTGAAAGGAGAGCATCAAATAAAAGTCTTGTGTGTAAAACCTCTCATCCTTTTCACAAGTACGCATATCTCTGTGTGTCTGTGTACATCTGTGTATATCTGTGTGTCTGTGTACATATGTGTGATGTGTGAAGAGATATGCAATATACAGAAAATGTTTTATGTCGTTTGGACTGCTTCATGAAATGTACTTTGTTTCTTTGGCTCCTGTCATGTCCGACTGCTTTTTCGAAGTCCTTTGTATTGTATTTCACTGTAGAGGCTAAAGATTTCGCGTTTGGTTCTTCAGTAGGAATTAATTCATACTAAAACTGATTGAACAGAAATTATAAATATGAAGGATTTAGTTATAGGTGATACATAGGATAAGTTACAAATTGATAACTAAAAGTTTTATGAAATAATTATAATTTTGTCGTTTTTATTTTATTTATAACCGGAGATGTGAAACTGAACTATTATTGTTAATGTGCATTATATACATTTTTTCTGATAGTACTGATAGTAATTAATGAATTATTTATTAAACTTATACTGTTTGAAAAATGAAAACTAAATCCAAACAGAAATGTACATAATGATTTAATCTCGATATTACATTAATATTTCTTATCTTCGCTTCATTTCCATAATAAGCTTAAAATTAATTGAATGTCAATAAATAGAATTATTGACAAATAGAATAAACTCCAAATGATTTCCTACAAAAAGTCCTGCCAGCTGACATCTCTCAGGCACTTCCTTCAATGAACAAGTTCGTTGTTTCATTTTTTCTCAAATCTCCCAGTCTAAAAATGGCGAATAAATGGAGTAAGTTTTGAGTCGATTTGAATAAGAGCCTTTAGTGATCAGTGGAGAAAGAAGGAGAAATTTCTTCTAAATATTCAATTGAGATCCATTACGAGGCTTTACAAAACTTACTTCAATAAAAAAGTTCGGCCAAAAGTGGGCTCTCATGCTTCATTTTGTTTGCCGAAAATATAGCGAAGGTAACCTCTGGGACAGTTCGCCATTATGACTCTGTTTCTAAAGATATTCAAATAAGTTCCTCGGGAATGTTATAGGAAAGAGCTTAGAGCTTAGATATGTATTTATTCTTTGATCTTTTGAATGAGTAAACTTCTGTATAAAGTCTTAAAATTAATTTACATATATATAATTTTTAAAACATAATAACACTTAAAGGTCGGGTGCGTCTAATTTTCATATCAAATATTTTATCATAATATCATAAATAAACATTTATCAGTAATGAATATGAAATATTTCGTCTCAAATCACTGTATTTTCAGAGAAAATAGGGTTTTTATTAGTCAACATAAGCTTTTGCTATCATCTCATAGATGGCGCTACTTACATTATTTCCAGAAGGTTCCAGAACAATCTTCATGAACGTTTATAAAATGTCTGTTTATATTCAGAAATGAGCTAAAAATGAATGAATTTGTGATTTATATCCAATATACTAACAAATAAATTATTTTTTAGAGTTATAGTTAATAATATTACTCGTATATATACAATAGTTTTTTGCACAACGTTTTAGAAAAATCAACAAGATGGCGTCAATGACTCGTGCAAAGCTTATGCTACTTGTCACTAGATGGCGCTTTTTCAAAATAAATAAAATTTTCTTTTCTTTAATAAGTGTTATTTAGATGAACAGAGTATGTAATCATACATAATTAAATATGCTGATTCCATTAAAGCACATATTAACAAATGTTTGATTTTAGCCGCACCCTCCCTTTAAGTAATTGATTAAACTTATTGTTTCTTTACATAAAGAGCAAGACCGAGGTCTCCCTGGATATACAAATTTTATTATATAATGGGATTCAGTTTTCGATATTCGAAACTGATGCTACACGGTTTGAAATTGAAGATTTAATGTTCATTTTATGGCTTGGGGTCTGATGATAAAAATTGGAATTAACCAATCCCGACTTCGGAAATTTGAAAACCAATATGTTCCGATTGTGGTACCGAAAATTCAAATTGACAGTTAAACTGTTTTCGACACATAAAGTTTTCTAATATCTAATGATATCGAGAACTCAATATAATCAGGTTAATTTTGAAAACTCAAGAGTTTTTATTCCGTACTCCAATTTTGATAAAACTCTAATGAAATCCCGTAGAGTCCTGAGTAAGCAAGTAGCCTCTATAGTGTAAAAAAATTTCAGTCTTCCAAATAAGTGGCCAAAATGGCCACTTATTTAGGAAACAAATGGCCATTTTATGGCAGATTGAAGAAAATTGGTTCACTATACAGGCTACTTCCTTACTCAAGACACTAAATTCACTATAAAGGATTTCAATATAGTGTCACTCTACTGCGACTCATGATTTTATAACCAAACAATCTGGCTCTGATATCGAAAAATTAAAAAAAATCAATCTGACTCCAACATCAATTGCACAAAAGTATTTTGATTCATTTTACCACAACTACATTATTTCCTCAGCAAGTATAGGTACCTATGTACGTTCATAAACTGACCTCCCGTCATAATTCGAAAGAGAGAGTGCGCGAAGGTCTCTCGCTTCTCCTTCGATAGACAATCTAAAAACTCATCTGAACTTTAATGGACTTCAGGTGGGTGGAGTATAATTTTGATGGAGGAGCACTCGATTTATATCAGAAAATAGAGGAACATGTGCTGCGAAATTTGAGAACAGTGACATCGAAAGAGAGACTCTCAGGGAATTTGGGAGAAGAAAAGATAATTCCTAATTTAACATCTTTATGTTTTTCATGGAGATGGTAAAAGGAATCAATTTGTATTGTATTAATGAGTTTTGATCGTATTTATAGTTCTTTCTCGGACCAATGCTGTACCAATGCTGTCCCAATATTGCCAATTTTGTTCCAATGTTACCAATTTTGTTCCAATGTTACTAATGCTGTCCCAATGGTGTCCCAATGTTCCCAATGGTGTCCCAATGTTCCCAATGGTGTCCCAATGTTCCCAATGATGGCCCAATGTTCCCAATGGTGTCCCAATGTTCCCAATGGTGTCCCAATGTTCCCAATGATGGCCCAATGTTCCCAATGGTGTCCCAATGTTCCCAATGGTGTCCCAATGTTCCCAATGATGGCCCAATGTTCCCAATGGTGTCCCAATGTTCCCAATGATGGCCCAATGTTCCCAATGGTGGCCCAATGTTCCCAATGGTGGCCCAATGTTCCCAATGGTGGCCCAATGTTCCCAATGGTGTCCCAATGTTCCCAATGATGGCCCAAGAAACATTGCTACCTGGGTTATACGAAAATAAAATATTCTTCCTTTTACAAAAGAAATATAGTAGATCAAATTTACTTCCAAATTTGATACAGAAATTAGAATCTCTACTTCAAATTAGTCATTAAAGTTGTAAAGAGGTTTCTGTTTCCTTTACAATAGATTAACATTATATACCAATGAACATTACTGTATATTGTATAATCTTTTTTTCGAAAACATTTTCTTTAATTCGTTTTATTTAATTTTCTCCAAATGTGTTTTTGGTGGTAATTTGTTTTCTTTTAATTAAGAAAGTGAGTGAGTGAGTGATTTCTTTTTCGCTTTATAAACTCTCCATGACGCTGCACGGTACCAGTACCTACGAAAACAACTCTTACTGTCTTAACATAAGGAGAGTTAGGTGAGTGAATATGAGTTTAAAGAGAGTTAGGTAAATGAATATGAGTTTACAGAGAGTAAGATAAAGAGAGTTAGGTAAGTGAATATGAGTTTACAGAGAGTTAAATAAAGAGAATTAAATAAAGAGAGTTAGGTAAGTGAATATGAGTTTAAAGAGAGTTAGGTAAATGAATATGAGTTTACAGAGAATTAATAACGAGAATTAGGTAAGTGATTATGAGTTTACAGAGAGTTAAATAAAGAGAGTTAAATAAAGAGAATTAGGTAAGTGAATATGAGTTTATAATACAGGCAGTGTCATCATTTGATGCTATCCCATTCAAGAGATAATGAAGAACGCTCTCCCCACTGCTTTTATCTGTGCAGACTGAAGTATAATTGGCACGGATGACTTAATGCATTTATCAGCCCTTATCTCCAGACGCGATGAACTCTTGGCTTCAGTCAGTCTGCCATTGAATGCTGCTTCTGATGCTGCTGAACTGCTGATTCTAATCTGACAGTGGATTTCGGCTGATGAACTCAGGGGCCGAATGCCGCTTGCTGCTGATATTGAAGAGGAAGCTCGAGGAAAAAGAGGACGCTGTATTACAGCAAAATAAGAGCCATGGAAGTCCGGTAATTCAAGATATGAATTGCAGTATTTTGGGCAAGCAAGCGGCAGAAATTGTTTGAAAGTTATCCCGACCAACATGCACTGATTTATCTTCTTAGATTTATGATGGTGAGTACTTTGTGTTCACTAATAGAATTTGTATATTTAGAAGAATTTCTTTGTTTTTCATAGTAACTATTTATTCCTTGTTACAATTTTGACATATCGGAATTACGAATATGCTATTTTCTTTCTATTCATTGACTTAGTCATTTTTGTGATGCACAGATATCGAATTATTGATGAAGGGACTGTAGCCAAATCTGTCACATGGATGAGTGATAAGCCCGAGACACCCATTAACAAGGAACATTGGATATATTTATACACTGTTATGATACTCCTTGGCAAACAAAACTTGATATCTAGGTATGGGTCCATTGTCTCAGTATTTGCAGAGCCGTCGGACAGGGCCCTTCCATTTGCTGAACCTTCCTTTCCAGAGCTGTTTGATGAGAAAGATCTTATTCCAGTATGGGATATCAGATCTGCAAACACATACAAAAGCGAAGAGTTTGTGAAGAAAGGGTGGGTGCAACGTGGACTGGATTTAGACATACTCTGCATGACCTTTTCCTTTTGGTATATTGGCCAAAGAACGACTGCTTGGGAGTGGGGAATATTAAACAATCTTTTCACTGTGAGAAATCACCGAGATGATATCTTCGTTTGCTGCTGTACAAAGTTTGTGAAATTTATTTAAGTTACAGAAGTTTTGTTTGTTCGTCTGAGTGCGTAAATTTGAATACAAGATATGTATTTGTGTCGCATATGAATGATGGATATATCAAAATTATCTGTATGAAACCTTTCATAAACGGAAAACCAATTTACACTTCACAAAAAAGTAATTCAGTTGAATGAAACCAATAGACCAAAATAAATAAAATCTCACATGTGGTTCCTTTTATATGTACTAAAAGAAGACTGATATAATTGAATAATGCTAATCAATAATTATATTTGTGGTCAATTAGTCTTTAATATTTCTATAAGTATCTGTTCAAACGATATTCAAACATTGACCAAGTTGCTCCAATTCAATTTGGAGCGAGACAATAGTCAGATGCCGGTCAATTCCCAATTTATAGTTGCTATCATTCAATTACAAAGCAGTGCTCTGTGCTGCACAATACGAAGACGGAAACAAAATGAAGAGATGCTATCAGTTTTCTTCTGACGAGAACCAGTGACAGCCACTGGAAGATAATAAATGACCACCGCAGGTTCTGAACACAAATAGAATCAATGAGTTACTTGTTGTTGAGCAGTAGAAAATGAAGGTGAACAAGCTGTGGAATGAAGGTGAATAAGCTATGGAATGAAGGTGAATAAGCTGTGGAATGAAGATGAATAGGCTGTGGAATGAAGGTGAATAAGCTGTGGAATGAAGGTGAATAAGCTGTGGAATGAAGGTGAATAGGCTGTGGAATGAAGGTGAATAGGCTGTGGAATGAAGGTGAATAAGCTGTGGAATGAAGGTGAATAAGCTGTGGAATGAAGGTGAATAGGCTGTGGAATGAAGGTGAATAGGCTGTGGAATGAAGGTGAATAAGCTGTGGAATGAAGGTGAATAGGCTGTGGAATGAAGGTGAATAGGCTGTGGAATGAAGGTGAATAAGCTGTGGAATGAAGGTGAATAGGCTGTGGAATGAAGGTGAATATGCTGTGGAATGAAGGTGAATATGCTGTGGAATGAAGGTGAATAGGCTGTGGAATGAAGGTGAAAATGCTGTGGAATGAAGGTGAATAGGCTGTGGAATGAAGGTGAATAGGCTGTGGAATGAAGGAGAATAAGCTGTGGAATGAAGGTGAATAGGCTGTGGAATGAAGGTGAATAAGCTGTGGAATGAAGGTGAATAGGCTGTGGAATGAAGGTGAATGAGCTGTGGAATGAAGGTGAATAGGCTGGTGAATGAAGGTGAATATGCTGTGGAATGAAGGTGAATAAGCTGTGGAATGAAGGTGAATAGGCTGTGGAATGAAGGTGAATAGGCTGTGGAATGAAGGTGAATATGCTGTGGAATGAAGGTGAATAGGCTGTGGAATGAAGGTGAATAAGCTGTGGAATGAAGGTGAATATGCTGTGGAATGAAGGTGAATAGGCTGTGGAATGAAGGTGAATAGGCTGTGGAATGAAGGTGAATAGGCTGTGGAATGAAGGTGAATAAGCTGTGGAATGAAGGTGAATATGCTGTGGAATGAAGGTGAATAGGCTGTGGAATGAAGGTGAATAAGCTGTGGAATGAAGGTGAATATGCTGTGGAATGAAGGTGAATAGGCTGTGGAATGAAGGTGAATAAGCTGTGGAATGAAGGTGAATGAGCTGTGGAATGAAGGTGAATAGGCTGTGGAATGAAGGTGAATAGGCTGTGGAATGAAGGTGAATAGGCTGTGGAATGAAGGTGAATAAGCTGTGGAATGAAGGTGAATAGGCTATCTGATCACAAGAAAGGTTTTATTTCCACCATTAACATTATTTTCAACGATTGATTATTTTTCTTTGCAAGATGATGATTTATAATCAAATAGTGAAAATTTAAATGCAAAATCTACATTCAATCAATTTCTTATATAATTATTGTCCCGTCAATTTTGTAGATTAATAATTGAGGACTCACGTGAAAAATGGTTCTCAATTTATATTAAATTTTCATTCGAACACACAAGTAAATAATCTAAGCAACTTAGATTATACCAATTGAAGTAAAACATTATAAAAAGTCTTTCATATAGACTACAGTGTCATAAAATTGCATGAGTAATCGTGAATGCAAGCTAACCCAAATGAATGATGGCAAGATGATGTATGAATACAGTTGCAAAAACCATTGGCCTTTGTTAGATGAGATCGATGGTGTGTAGAAGTTTTGGCACAAAACCAGCACGAAGAGCAACAAAGTACTACTCCAGTTTGATTGATGAACTCCCTGTCCAGAGATTGATGAATCCATTTCAAATTGAGTTTGTCTTCATTTTCAACTGATCACACGCGCAAAGAAAATACTGAGCAACTGCAATTCGTGAGGATATTGGAATGAAAAACGAACTCATCAATTGACTAAAAGAATACTAGCAGCAATTCAGATAAATGATTTTGTAAATATTTACAGTCAGTTTGTTTTAATTGACATTGAGTAATGATATGTCATTGTTTATGTTTCGATACAATAATCTGATTCAATCAATGTGAGCTTTTAAATAAAATTAATCAAAGACTTTTAACAGTGTTAATTAGTTTTTAACAGTGTTATTAAAATCCATAGTCCAATATTGTGAATTTTGGACAAAATTTAGGTCGAATTTAAGTTCGCAGATTAGAGGTAAAAACACCCTCGGCCTGCTGTTCTACTGCGTCAAATTAAATAGGAATCAAATCCAGATTCAGTGGTTGCATATTTAAAATTAATATTTGTAGTCATTTTTTAAACATTCAACAATAGGTTTATTTTAATTATAATAGAAAGTTTGATTTTAATTAATAATGTTTTATAATTTTTATTTTTTAAACTAATTATCGGTCGATTTCACATCTTTGGTCAAATAAGAAAAAAAAAGCACAAAATATTTAATTTTTTAGTAATTCGTATCCAAGATACTTGCATCCTGCAGGTATCTTGGATACCAATTAAATTATAAATTAAATAATGATGACTATATAGTTTTTTCTTATATGACCGAAGACGTGAAACCAACCGACAATTCGTAACTTGCCCTATAGTATACCAAGATGTCACATCAATAATATTATGTAGTCGAAAGATTCTCTCGACTAGTAAATGTGTGTGTAAGTTCCTTAGACTTATGCACAGCTAATTACTCACTATTTTTACTTCACAAACTTCTGATTAACTCTGAGACTTTCCGAACATCAAATAAGTTCTGATGTCTTCGACAATTAGGAACACAAACAACTTTAATCAACTCGTCTTAGAATCTACAAATAAATAAATCATCGATCTGACATGTTAACTGAGTACTGTATACACAGTGGTACATGTGTATGTCGTAGAATTTATACATATGAGGTATATTATCTATCATGATGATTGCGATAGGGTTAGTTCCAAGTTATCGGACTGCTCCATATGTTCGTTCGTTAGTATAAGACAAAAGTATATAGCTAACAATTAAAATTGAAATCAAATGTTTTCTCTTATATGACCTAAGATTTGAGACAACCGATAATTCGTAACTTACCCTACTTTGGTTCAATACTTTGGAAAAAAAATCCGAGCTGTTTATATGATCGGACAATTGAAAATAGCATCTATAAATTTCAACCTTATTTTTCTGATATTTTAAATAATTTTACGTTAAAGAACCTATCCAGAATGAACCCACGTCATTTGCCGCTTGGAAGAACAACAGAAGACTGAATTATAAAGTGTGCTCACAATGACGACATCATTTTAGAATATCCTACGAATTTCAATTTATGATCCTCTGAGACGAATAATTAATGACGGTTTCAGAATTGAATGATTATTCCATTAATTATAGGAAGATTGGCCGCTCGTTGCTGGATTTGGAGAACCAATTTTGGTGGGGCAGGCACACAAGATATTCTCCTGAAAGATTAATCACCGAACCAGGTTCTTATTCCCGAAAATCAATCGCTTGAGGAGTTATATGCCCGTATTAATTAATCAGGAAAGCACGATTAGAAAGTCTGTTAGTCGATAGTACTTATGGTGGATCAATTAATCACGTAACTCTCTCTCTCTCTCTTCAAGAAATAATCATGGTCAGTAATTTAAAATTAAATTCTATGTTAATTCTATCTTAACTATTTATGTTTTACTTTATAAATTAATACTAAAGTTTTGTCCAGATTTATTCAAAAATTATTTCCGATCATTATTTATCTTTTTATTTCAATTGGTATCCATGATACCTGCATGTATCATGGATACCAGTTAAAATTAATAATCAAATGATAAAAATAGTTTTCCTATATGACCGAAGATATAAAACTGAGTGAGGATATGAAACCGACCTATAATTCATTTTATATCAAATAATATTAAATTATTATTAACCTTTTCACTACTATGTCCATTAAATAGTAACTCTTATCAATCTACCATCATCTTATGGAGAAATTCATTTTTTACTCAAAGCTCCTGCTTTAAATTCGAATTTCTGGGACATTAAATGAACCTTAAAAAGTTCTAGATCGGATTAGCCAAACTCGTCTCACTAACTTTTCTTGTGTTTCTGCCCATGCGAGAGAGGAAGCAAGGCCGATAAATTCATCTCATTTCAACACTCTTCAGTATCCACTGCCGCTTGTACGACCTTTATAATCTTGTACAGAGATTTGTATGAATAATTGATTGTACCGTCAAAGAAAAGTGCATCTGTAATGATTTTTGCACTGTTTACTATTTTCATATTTACAAAAAAAATGTTACTATTTGTATTGCTTGTTGATAGTTTAAAATTGGACTGGGTTTAAGACGACAAATTTGTAAGATTTGAAAATGATAGCAAATTGGGAAATTGAATCACAATCACTATTTTCTCTGATAGTAGAGAATTATAGTGTATCCATGATACATGCAGGTATCATGGATACGAATTAAAATGAAAGTTATGTATTACTTTTTTCTGTCCGATAACATCGAAATCGCCCTAAAAATATAATTATTATAATTACATATATAGTTCTAAATTATAGTTTACAGATAAATAATGTCACAAACAGCCCTAAAAGAGACAATTAAATTGAATTACAATTTCCCTGTTTAAAACTATTAATATATTCCCTAATTCTCTCTCCTATAATTCCAATCACCATCATTTAAAGTGCATAGTAGGTACACTAGCAAGTAGGTACACTAACAGGTAGGTACACTAACAAGTAGGTACACTAACAAGTAGGTACACTAACAAGTAGGTACACTAACAAGTAGGTACACTAACAAGTAGGTACACTAGCAAGTAGGTACACTAACAAGTAGGTACACTAACAAGTAGGTACACTAACAAGTAGGTACACTAGCAAGTAGGTACACTAACAAGTAGGTACACTAACAAGTAGGTACACTAACAAGTAGGTACACTAGCAAGTAGGTACACTAGCAAGTAGGTACACTAACAAGTAGGTACACTAACAAGTAGGTACACTAACAAGTAGGTACACTAACAGGTAGGTACACTAACAAGTAGGTACACTAACAAGTAGGTACACTAACAAGTAGGTACACTAACAGGTAGGTACACTAACAAGTAGGTACACTAACAAGTAGGTACACTAACAAGTAGGTACACTAACAGGTAGGTACACTAACAAGTAGGTACACTAACAAGTAGGTACACTAACAAGTAGGTACACTAACAAGTAGGTACACTAACAGGTAGGTACACTAACAAGTAGGTACACTAACAAGTAGGTACACTAACAAGTAGGTACACTAACAGGTAGGTACACTAACAAGTAGGTACACTAACAAGTAGGTACACTAACAAGTAGGTACACTAACAAGTAGGTACACTAACAAGTAGGTACACTAACAGGTAGGTACACTAACAAGTAGGTACACTAACAAGTAGGTACACTAACAAGTAGGTACACTAACAAGTAGGTACACTAACAGGTAGGTACACTAACAAGTAGGTACACTAACAAGTAGCTACACTAACAGGTAGGTACACTAACAAGTAGGTACACTAACAAGTAGGTACACTAACAAGTAGGTACACTAACAGGTAGGTACACTAACAAGTAGGTACACTAACAAGTAGGTACACTAACAAGTAGGTACACTAACAGGTAGGTACACTAACAAGTAGGTACACTAACAAGTAGGTACACTAACAAGTAGGTACACTAACAGGTAGGTACACTAACAAGTAGGTACACTAACAAGTAGGTACACTAACAAGTAGGTACACTAACAGGTAGGTACACTAACAAGTAGGTACACTAACAAGTAGGTACACTAACAAGTAGGTACACTAACAAGTAGCTACACTAACAGGTAGGTACACTAACAAGTAGCTACACTAACAGGTAGGTACACTAACAAGTAGGTACACTAACAAGTAGGTACACTAACAAGTAGGTACACTAACAGGTAGGTACACTAACAGGTAGGTACACTAACAAGTAGGTACACTAACAAGTAGGTACACTAACAAGTAGGTACACTAACAAGTAGGTACACTAACAGGTAGGTACACTAACAAGTAGGTACACTAACAAGTAGGTACACTAACAAGTAGGTACACTGCCTCTCAGTCGCTCAAGTAGCAAAGAATTGTTAGCTAAAACTCACTCCTGCAATAAATTCAATTTGGTCAATCGCATTGAAAATACTGTGGAGAAAGCCCTCTCTTTCTTTCTTTTTTCTCTGCTAAGCAGATTTGCCCTCAAACTTCTTCGTCCAAAGACACGGGCAAAAGGACATTCAGGAGATGGGATACGTAAGAGAAGGTCACACGAAATAAAAATAAATGAAGCTATCGATAGTGTTTGTATAAAAATTCATTATTTTGATGAGAGTGTAGTTACGAATTATCGGTCGGTTTCACATTTTCGGTCAAATAAGAAAAAACTATATAATAAATAAAATTTGAATAAAATAATAATTATCATATAGTTTTTTTTATATGACCGAAGATGGGAAACGGATCAATAATTCGTAACTTACCGTAGCAATAAATATTATTTTTATCAATTCATATTGTAGAATTAAAAGTTAAAATTTTAAATAGAGTCTTATTAATAATCGAATATTTCAAACTATAAATGAAGAAACAGTTAAAAATTTAAATAAGTTAAAAAAATTAACGTACCTGTTCACCATTGGTATAATTTAAAATAAATTGCTACCTTCAGAAATAGAAAATCTTTTGAAAGTTAGGCTCTGAGAAATAAATTCAAAGTGATTTAGTTCTTTCTTCTTTTTGAATATAACATGAGGTGCACGGATTTAGGAGTTGATTATTTAAATGACATGACAATTTATGTACAGGGCAGGTCATTCCATCGCTGCCTCTTGATACATAAACCTCTTGTTTGCGAGAAGAATTACCATTTTCACAAGACTTTTATTTCTCTACAAAAAAACAATAGCCTATGCTATGCATTTCGAGCTTTATTTATATTCTTATTATTCAGCGAATGTTTCCGATAAAATGTCTTGCATTTATTACATACCTGATAGGAGAAGTATTATACATTCTCCAAGTTAGAAAATAAAACTATTGTATGAAATATGATTTAAATCTACGGACTTTACTTCAAATATTTTATTTACTCAAATAAATCTACGGATTTCTGATCAAATATTTCATTTACTCTAATAATTCTACTTATTTGACATTTAACATCTCATCTTTAATATTTTTTTGATTTCACATCGAATATTTCATTTACTCTAATAAATCTACGGATAATTGTACCATATATTTTATTTACTCTAATAAATCTACGGATAATTGTACCATATATTTTATTTACTCTAATAAATCTACGGATTTCACGTCAAATATTCCATTAACTCTAATTAATCTTCTTATTTTACATCTAATTTCTCATTTTCTTTAATAATTCTATTAATTTTACATCCAATTTTTCAATTGTTTCCATAAATCAAGTGATTTTATTCCATATATTTCATTTACTCTAATCAGTATACATACTTCATCATTTACTTTCTTTCAATATTCAATTCACGTTCATTATTTCAACTATATCATTTTCTCCAATTCATTCAGTTTACCGGCTTCACTTCAATATTTCATTTATTCCCCGAGCATATTCATTATTCAGCGTATACTAACTCTCTCAACGCTATTACTTAGTCTGAGCAGGACAATGTACGCTTGAGTTTTGGCTAGCCACACAATATCGTCTGCGATGGGGTCCCTAATTAAAAACCTAAAGGTATTGTCCCAAAATAACTTCGGTGCTGCTGGCCCCGAACGGCAGATTGCCTCGCATAGACTAATTTATAGAACCTTTGCCTCAAATATATGAAAACAGGAACTATTTTACTTGATGCACAACTTTAAACGAATTCCTTGGAAATAATTACTTTTTGGAATTATTAATTAGATTGATTAAATTTATAATGAAGTGATTCATCTTTTATTTGATCATTATATTTTAAAGAGAAAAATAATGAAATATATTCTTCATACGTTACAGTAAAGAACTTTAATAGGAACTTCTAAGAAACAAAAATGTTATATAAATAAATATTTTTATTTATTCAATGTAATATTATCGAAATTACTTTAGATATTCTTACTTTAAAGAATGAATTTAAAACTTATTAACTATTGACGTTTGTGTTTCAATTTCTACCGTCAATTTCTTTTGGCTAGAGAAGAGTAAGATGCGAAATGTTTTCCATCGATCACCTAATCACCTTTAACAATATTTACCTTTCTCCTCTGGAGGAAAAGGAGCACATTTTCGCCTAAAGTGAGCACCAGAAAGTTAGAAGAATAAAAGCGTGTCCTCTATTGTAAAAGAAAACATTGGCGAATGTTGTCAGGTTCGCTTGTGTGTTAGATAAGATGGTGAAGACTGATTGGTTGTTACACGACTAGTAGTGTGTTCATTGGTTTGTATTTCGGTGTGACTGGTTGTCCTGTTCTCTCATTGGTTGATATTCCGGTGTGACTGGTTGTCCTCTTCTCTCATTGTTTGATATTTCGGTGTGACTGGTTGTCCTGTTCTCTCATTGGTTGATATTTCGGTGTGACTGGTTGTTCTCTTCTCTCATTGGTTGATATTTCGGTGTGACTGGTTGTTCTCTTCTCTCATTGGTTGATATTTCGGTGTGACTGGTTGTCCTCTTCTCTCATTGGTTGATATTTCGGTGTGACTGGTTGTCCTGTTCTCTCATTGGTTGATTTTTCGGTGTGACTGGTTGTTCTCTTCTCTCATTGGTTGATATTTCGGTGTGACTGGTTGTTCTCTTCTCTCATTGGTTGATATTTCGGTGTGACTGGTTGTTCTCTTCTCTCATTGGTTGATATTTCGGTGTGACTGGTTGTTCTCTTCTCTCATTGGTTGATATTTCGGTGTGACTGGTTGTTCTCTTCTCTCATTGGTTGATATTTCGGTGTGACTGGTTGTTCTCTTCTCTCATTGGTTGATATTTCGGGGTGACTGGTTGTTCTCTTCTCTCATTGGTTGATATTTCGGTGTGACTGGTTGTTCTCTTCTCTCATTGGTTGATATTTCGGTGTGACTGGTTGTTCTCTTCTCTCATTGGTTGATATTTCGGTGTGACTGGTTGTTCTCTTCTCTCATTGGCTGATAATTGATTATTGATATTAAATCATTAATGAAATTAATTCCTTTAAAATAATACTGATTGCTTTATTTATTCAAAATCTAACCAACCTGTTCTATTAAGTAATTATCAAAGTTATATTTTTATAATTTGTTATATTGTACTCTGAAACCTTTCTGTTCTAATATTTTTTGTTTATTTTTCTATATTATCTGCTAATGTATAAATAATACACAACATTTACTGTTCTCAATTATAAAATGTATTTTAAACAGAATAATAGTTACCAATTCTTTATTTAGCTCTATCTTCAAATAACTCATGATTACTTAATCTTTACAGTCCATTTTATGTAGCGTACCATCAAAAATGTAACTGTTCTCCTCATATGTGTTTCCTAGCACACTCCTTCCTAAGAATTCCTCCATAATATGAGAGATGAAGCGTTGCAAAAAAGGATATCGTGAGCCCCGTAATGACGCTGATGGGGGCTATAATGACATCAGCTGCTCGTGGTCTGGGTCACAATGAACATAATTATGAGTCGCTACGATTGGAAGGCTCGCATCTCAGCTGTGGTGCAGTCTGCACGGAAAAATGACAGACTACCTTCCTGTACTTGGTGTACGTTCTTAGTTATCGGACTGTTCCGTATTTTCGATCGTTAAAAAAGTATATAATTATTATATATAGAACTGTAAATGATCGAAAATGTGGAACATTCCGGTAACTCTGAACATACGCTTTTTATCATGTGTGTATGTAGTGTATATGTAAATATAGAAAGTTTGTATTTTAATAATATATGGAATTTGTCAATATAATGTAAATTATAGGATATAATTGAAAAGCTAATTCTATTACTATTTACATTTAAATAAAGTTTGACAATATCGAATTAATTTACATGTACATACGAAGTAACAACTCTCCCTTTCCCTCTTTTTCTGTTTATTAATTAATATTCGATATGAGTAAAACTAATTCACATCTATTGTATCTGAATATTCACACTGGATACTCAATTATGAAGTATATTAATCATTTCCATTAATCCTTTTCAGTAATAATATTTATTAGTCATATCTATTAATCCCCTTCAATAGTCACTTACACTAATAATTAATCTTGATAATTTGTCATAAAGATTAATTTTATTTATTCTGAATTTAAATTATTGGTATTCTGTTTTTTTTTGACAAGTCTAACATTATTCATTAACACTTAATTTTTTTAATATTTATTAAAATTATATTTAAAATATAAAAATTCAAGATCTACCAATAATAATTGAATACTAAAAAACAGTCAAATTGACTGCTAGATAGTTATAGTGTTCAGTATTTCCATTTACAGTAGATCTGGCAATCTTATTTCTATTAATCTAAATTACTCTTCCTGCCCCTGCACCTTAGTTACTAATAATCTACGGAAGTTACTCTGCAGGCTAACCCCTGGGGTAACCGTAATGTCATCCCAGAGCTGAACTTTCTCAATCACGTCCTACCCCATCCATCAATGAATCAATGATAATTTAGAACTTCTATTAGAACAATTATAAGTTGCAGTACAATACTTATAACTTTGCAAAGACAATAATTAGATGCCGTAAACAATGTTGTTGAATCAGGGTACCGTACAATATTCGCTATGTGTGTATAGTCAACTCACATTAGAGATAGTTAGGATAGATTAGGGAAATTAATGTGTGTGGGGGACAGAGTACGAATTATCATCTATTCCACATTTCCGATCATCATGGATACCAAATGTATTATGGATACCAAATGTATCATGGATACCAAATGTATTATGAATACCAAATGTATTATGGATACCAAATGTATTATGGATACCAAATGTATTATGGATACCAAATGTATCATGGATACCAAATGTATTATGGATACCAAATGTACTATGGATACCAAATGTATTATGGATACCAAATGTATTATGGATACCAAATGTATCATGGATACCAAATGTATCATGGATACCAAATGTATCATGGATAGCAAATGTATCATGAATACCAAATGTATTATGGATACCAAATGTATCATGGATACCAAATGTATCATGAATACCAAATGTATTATGGATACCAAATGTATCATGGATACCAAATGTATCATGGATACCAAATGTATCATGGATACCAAATGTATCATGGATACCAAATGTATTATGGATACCAAATGTATTATGGATACCAAATGTATCATGGATACCAAATGTATTATGGATACCAAATGTATTATGGATACCAAATGTATCATGGATACCAAATGTATTATGGATACCAAATGTATTATGGATACCAAATGTATTATGGATACCAAATGTATTATGGATACCAAATGTATCATGGATACCAAATGTATCATGGATACCAAATGTATCATGGATAGCAAATGTATCATGAATACCAAATGTATTATGGATACCAAATGTATCATGGATACCAAATGTATCATGAATACCAAATGTATTATGGATACCAAATGTGTCATGGATACCAAATGTATCATGGATACCAAATGTATCATGGATACCAAATGTATCATGGATACCAAATGTATTATGGATACCAAATGTATCATGGATACCAAATGTATTATGGATACCAAATGTATCATGGATACCAAATGTATTATGGATACCAAATCATGGATACCAAATGTATCATGGATACCAAATGTATTATGGATACCAAATGTATCATGGATACCAAATGTATTATGGATACCAAATGTATCATGGATACCAAATGTATTATGGATACCAAATCATGGATACCAAATGTATTATGGATACCAAATATATCATGGATACCAAATGTATTATGGATACCAAATCATGGATACCAAATGTATTATGGATACCAAATGTATCATGGATACCAAATGTATTATGGATACCAAATCATGGATACCAAATGTATTATGGATACCAAATGTATCATGAATACCAAATGTATTATGGATACCAAATGTATCATGGATACCAAATGTATTATAGATACCAAATGTATCATGGATACCAAATGTATCATGAATACCAAATGTATCATGAATACCAAATGTATTATGGATACCAAATGTATCATGGATACCAAATGTATTATAGATACCAAATGTATCATGGATACCAAATGTATCATGAATACCAAATGTATTATGGATACCAAATGTATCATGGATACCAAATGTATCATGGATACCAAATGTATCATGAATACCAAATGTATTATGGATACCAAATGTATTATGGATACCAAATGTATTATGGATACCAAATGTATTATGGATACCAAATGTATCATGAATACCAAATGTATCATGGATACCAAATGTATCATGGATACCAAATGTATTATGGATACCAAATGTATCATGGATACCAAATGTATTATGGATACCAAATGTATTATGGATACCAAATGTATCATGGAAACCAAATGTATTATGGATACCAAATGTATCATGGATACCAAATGTATCATGAATACCAAATGTATTATGGATACCAAATGTATCATGGATACCAAATGTATCATGGATACCAAATGTATTATGGATACCAAATGTATTATGGATACCAAATGTATTATGAATACCAAATCATGGATACCAAATGATAGATACCAACTGTATCATGGATACCAAATGATAGATACCAACTGTATCATGGATACCAAATGATAGATACCAACTGTATCATGGATACCAAATGTAACATGGATTCCAAATGTTTAATGGATAACAAATGCATCATGGATACATTCCAACACCCAAAGATATATCCAGACTCAGTCTTTGAAGTACCCAATAATATAAAACAATTTTTATTCGATCATGCATATCAAATCTTAATTAAGTAAAATCATCTTTTTTTGCTAAGAGCATCAACTTACATAATATCCAACATTTAATGAAATAACTCCAATATTAATTGCTAACATCAAATCATCACCAGTGATCACAGAGACATAAAAATTCTTCACATCACAATGTTCCCGTATCTCTTTTACGCAATCGAGTCACATTTCGAATGATTTTGCATTTGAATGCTGTGCCCGACTCTTGCCTCCAATTGAGTTATCCTCTCTGCCTGCATTGATGAGGTAAACGGAGAAATTTACATCCACTTACCAGTCGCGAAAAGAGTCATTCTCATGCCTGGTTATTTCAGGCCAGAAAGAAGGAGTCTGGATTTTGTCTTTGGGTGTTTGAGGTTCTTTAAGAATAATTGTGCTTTTTAGGTTTTATGGAACTTATTTCATAGAATGTTTATTTTGATCGTTTGAGGATATGGAGAAGGATTTATTGAGAAAAAAGTACATCAATTCATCAAACCTCTATGATGGAATGTGTGTATTTTCAGAAATCATTTTTTTAAATGGAAATGAACAGTGATCGATGATAGTTCATATTTTGTAAGACTTATTTTAAGTATTATTATTTTTCACATTTTTTCAGAGTATATGGAATATCAAAATAATTATATTAAACAAATAAATCTATAATTTTATATATTAATATCACTTTCCTATATATCTCCAAAAATATTGTAATACTACTTGAGTCTGCACTCAACTTTTCAGTTGTTAATATTTTCAACCACTTTAATTCTTACAATCTCACAGTTCTTTTTCTCATCACCAATTTATTTATTTACATCTTCATCGACTCCAATGCATTTTTATACCCTAAGTACATATACGCCCCTAATACGTTTTAGCTCTGAAAAGTCTTTCAACCGCGCATGACTTTTTGACTATTTTAGCAGAGCGGATATTGTCCCAGGATGCCTCCCTGTCCCAGGAAATTAGGGAGATGAGTTAGGGAAGACGCGAATATATGGTGCGCCTTAAATCTGGAACACCCACTGGATTTACACGAAAAGGAGAGCCTAACACTTTTTAAAATCTATTTATGTAAGGGAAGTTCCGTTTCAATATTTGCAATCATATAAGAAATTGATTCAACTTTAATTTTAGTTGGTATCCATGATACTTACAGGTAAAAGATAGGTGCCAAAAATTAATGCAAACTTATACATTTTAGTAATAGTCGAGTAAAATAGTGGTAAAAGTCTACGGGATTTGGTTACACAGTTTAATTAATAACTGTTTTTATTTCAATTTTTAAAGATATTATAAAAATTATTTAATCTGAATGTAAATTAATTTATAGGGCCATATGTATTTTCCTATTCTAAACAAAACCGCTCTAACTACTACACATGGTCACATACACACCATTACACAGTGTGTATCACGTACCTGTAAAACACGTCACTGGTTATATAAGAGACAGTGAGCCATTTATCAACACCCTGGACGGCAAATCAATAACATCAATATGCTACACAGTTTAAACACTCGTCACTGTGACGTTGCCTCACGTGTTAAGATAGACTGTAAAATCGGAAAATGTATAATCGGTAGATCATCTGTTATTGTCCAATGGGTTTGGAGTTTCAGAAGGTTTCCCAGGCAAGGATTTATTCCTGGGAAAATAAGGTAATATCCCAGTAATAAATCCATTTTGCCTTAGTCTCTAAACTATAAAAAATGATTTCATTGGAACAAGAATTTTAATTTTCAGTCCTAATTTTCAGTTCTAATCATTATTTAATCGTAATTATATTGAAATAATTTTTATATTTAACTCTATTAAAGATTGGTACTTTGCAGTGAGGCAAAATGATTATCCCATAAAAAATAAATGAAAAAATATTTCAGAAAGATATTCAAAAAGAAAGTAACAATAAATTTAGAAAGTGGCTGCCCTTTTTACAATTGTATTACAATATAGTAATTATTTTCTCTTATTATCATCATAAACAAATTTGTCTAGCATTTTTCCCACGAGTTTCACACTGAATTTCACAATGCAAATAGTTAAATACACCATTCATCACATAACGTCACCTGCACGCAGCTCATGTCCGCCACGAAACCGAATGATATTTAATTAAACGTGAAGTTGTCGATATCGCCGCTTTCCCCGTATTTCTATGCAGATACCAAAGTTAAAGCTGTAGTTGCCTCTGACAAAATAGTGCTAGAGTTTGAGTCGTGATTTGGTTTTACGGGCAAACATGCCTTTGTATAAACTTTTCACTCAAGCAATTCATTTTTAAATAGACTTTGACAGGTTAAACACATAAATTTTAAAATTTGGATAATATAATAATTATTGAATCTCAAACCAGCTTAGTAGCTTTCCCTTTTTAATACAAATTGATTATTACCCTCGTAAATTGGGGCAATTTATTTATTTCTGGTTATAAAACCTTATGTTCGATTAGTTTAGAATCCAATGAGTAGGAATGATAATTAGCAACAATGATAACTCGAGAATCAATTACGAATGAGTGCATCGACAGAAATCTCAAGTCGAAATCTCCAGGAGTTCCCAAATCACACAAACAGTTCGTCAACAATGACTACGATAATCATTTGAGGGACTAATCTCACCGTGAATGTGTATGTTTGAAGCCATCTCTTCATTAGCTCGAAGCAGGGGATAGATAGATAAGCAGCTTGGTTTCCTTGGACGACCACAATCGACTCATCCGTATGCACCGAATTTCAAAGACGATTATTCATTGGATTTCAGTGTGTCGATTGAATAAAGTCTTCGGCAAGAGGTACAATTTCTGCCACTGTCAATAGAGCTGGTGTTGGTATTAGCTTCTTTATTATGTCAGATGGAAATTGGTTCTTCCGATGAGAACGGACTGATGTGTCGTCAAATATTGAAGGATTATATTGCCTAAATTACACGCTTCAGAACTCTATTGATAATTTAATAAACGCAGTTCATATTCTACTTATATAACGATATCAAGAATTCATGAAATTATACTGTACCTCTATATATGAATATCATTACGAGGTTTTCTATAGCTATTATACACTTATCATTCATTTATATAAATAACTTAAGTAAACCTAGATAAAAAACTATATCCTGAGACATAATTGAAATTATTAACATTTGGCCTTTAAATTATTCATACTCTTTCCAACTATATAAGACGACTAATTATTTATAATTAGACGTTCATATTCAATGACTGTTCATCAATGTGCAATTTTTATATATTCTTTATAACGAGGAATATTTTCATTTGTAATGGAGCGAATAATATAGAATATGTAATTTCCTTAATGTGTTTATTTATTTATTTATTTGGTGTCCGCTTTTACACGACGGGTATTAAACATGAAGAATGTTACTATGATACGCACGGGAATATATTGACTTGATATTTAAATTCCCCTGTTTTTATTCACTTTTTAAATGTATTTTATCTATAAAATAAATTAGACTATGAAGAAAATTTAATTTTAATTGAATTCATTAAAAATAACCTAATAACGGGTAATAAATTGGTATTGATGATGACCCGTTATTTTTAACGGGAAAGTATACTAGAAGAGTGTACTCTAGTATAAAATAAAATATATAAATGGCCCGTTTTCATCTTATCAATATAAAATGATGTAGATAATTCATTAGACAACTGACCAATCACGCACGCAGTTTGGAATACGTTACGTCAGTGGTAGAGAGAAATTCATTTAAACTTTCATTATATATTCATATGATCGGGTGAATTAATGGAGAGTGGTAATGTTGACATAACTTCATTATAGAGGTTATCGCCGAATAGAGAGACCATTGATTGAGGATAATAAGCATTCATTCAGCCGGTAAATTATTTCAAATGAGCTGCTCTCGCAAAACCAATTGTAAAAAAAAACTTCCATTTGATTCTAATAAAAGTAATTTCTGAACTATAATCAATTTGATGGTCGGATATAAAATAAAGGTTCATTTAAAAATGTGCATTAGATTAAAAGTTAAATTATCCAATCAGTTTATTAATTACGTATAAGAAATCACTATTGAAAAAAGTAAATAAAGAATGTAATTGGTGTATTTTTACTTCTATTGAACTGATTATAAAATTAAATTGAAGTGAATTTTGCATTTGTATCTCATGCCTATAAAATCACATTTTTTTCAGTTTGGAAAATGAATGAAACCAAACATTTACAAATTATTCCAAAGGATGAATAAATTAAACAAGTTGTTGAAAGTCAACGTCGATGAATTCCAAGAAGTACCCTCCATCTCTCTTGGCTTATATGCCTAATGTGAAGAATAATAAGAAATTCAAGACATGCATAAAGTTACGACTTCTTCACGACGCGTCTAAATGTGTAAAGTTTCTGTAATTTGAACCTACTCAGACACCGTAAAACAGAATTCATATATGGATTCATCTCATAAATCTACTCAAACGCGACCTAAAAAATTCTCCTCACTCCCGGCCCCCAAATTGCGGAAAAAATTCGAAAGTTGTACGAACACCTCGTTGCTGAGGGAGAAGAAAATTGTATATTCCGTAAGTAGCCGAGATAACTACGTAATCAAATTTATTATCTTGGTGTGCGACTTTTAGAGGCAGAAATGGAAGCCAAGTGGAGTCTTGGAGCTCATTATTATTCCTCAATTACACCGCACTAAAGTTGGTGGCTCTCAACAATGCAAAGATGGCAGACAGACATTCAGACAGAGTAAATATTATAATGTAGTTGGCAGCGTACTCCTCGCTTCCTCAAAAGTATGTGGGGAATTCGAAACAATTTTACAAATTGAAGTGCTCCTCTGCACCCTAAAGTATGTCTTTGAGGAATGTTTCTTAGACTTAGAAAGAAAGATGTAATTATGCACGTCTCTATGCACTAAATCACATCATTTAATTACCAACACTTAATATTAACACAATTTATACGGAAACAAATCATTCAACTTAAATGTACCTGTACGATCTTCCTAATATGATATGTTTGTAATTGCTAATAACTTTAAGGGTAAATTACTAATTATCGGTCAAGTTCACATCTTCGGTCATAAAAGAAAAAACGATATTATAATTGTTATTTTATTTGCAGGTATCATGGATACCAATTGAAATAAAAATAAAATAATATTGTTTTTTCTTATATGACCGAAGATGTGAACTTGACCGATAATTCGTAATTTACCTCATATAATTATTAATAAATACAAACTTTAGTCACATGAAATACAAAAAGTTGTTTCTATATTTTCTCATACTCATCGACGTGATGTCAATACACAATTTGGTCTCACTTTCAAATTGGTACAAAAAAAAGGTCTGAGAACACACTGTCTGGTCATACAGTTATTTAGGTTGCTAACTTTTCGCACTGCAATATCGCTATGAAATTGTTATTGTATAAGTTCCTGTACATACATACACCTATCAAAATGGTCACACTTTATTAGGCCGTGTCTTATCCCTAAGGTATATAATGGGAAGAGTTTTCGAGAATTTTAAATTTTGAGAATAAAAATGTGAACCTTCGGGAATATGTGAATATGTATATTGAGTAATAATTAATTAACTGAGTATTAACACTTGCTGAGTTCATTTTGCTTTTAATCTATTGATTAGAATTTAACTTCAGAAGGTGAGACAGTGTCCATTCCTACTTCTGCTATCGAAATTATCGTCAAAATGACACAATGTACCTATGATTCAGTTAGATTGTAATTAATCCCCATTAAAGTATACTTTGGAATTCTAAATGAAAATGTATGCATACTACAAAAGCAACTAGATAATACCTCATCCTGACAAACCTACTTGGTATAACTTAAGGGCCGTACACACGTAGTGTTTTTTCAGTCTTTCCACCAGACTTTTTGGTAAACTCCTCCTACTTTTTCCACGAGAATATAAGAAAAAACCATATAATTATTATTTATTTCAGTTGGTATCCATGATACCTGCAGATATCATGGATACCAACTGAAATAAATAAATAAAATAGATTTTTCTTATATTTTTGGGGGGAAAAGAAGGAGGAGTTTACCAAAAAATCTGGTGGAAAGACTGAAAAAACACTACGTGTGTACGGCCCTTCAGGCACCTCCTTCCCATCTAATTTGTCTGGTAGGAAGTAAGTAGGTAGCATGGGCACCACATGGAAGAAGACATAAGTAGAATAATCAATTGCGACGTCCAGGAACGAGGCTGATGATCTTGCGCATCATTTGTAACTGTCCACCGCTGCTCCAGTGGCCTCGATATTTTTACACTAGCGGGCGACAAACAATGAAAGCTGGCAATGCCCGCTACATTCACGATCTTGCCACATGCGAAGGAGCAATATAGCAATGACTTAAATTGCTGGTTTGTCCCTTGAAAGCCGTGTCGCATGCTATCTTTATTGCTCTTGTACCTTCGCTTTCCTTTATTAGATTAATTAATAACTTATTTTAATTAGGGAATATGCGCTCTCTATGTTTAGAAATGCGTTAATTCCTGTTTAGATTTCGGGAATTTTACGGTGAAAAATTCCTTCCACCATTTCTAAAGAGATTTTACATTCTCTAACTCTTCAACAAAATAAAAATGAGTAGTTAGAATATTAGTAATAGGAAATCTTTTTCGATAAACAAAAAGAAAATAATATTAAATAATTTTAAGTTCATTAATTGAGTCAATTTTATTTTTATCGAAAATTAACAGAAGTCTTCTTTCCGAAATTCTTGAAAACATTTATGATATTTTTTCATAAAATTTAGATTTTAGTAAATGAATTTCATAACCTTATAAAAAGTTAACAAATTAATATTCTCCTTTTTTAAATAAAATTGAATGTTCTTTTAGTATATTTTTCATTTATTTTGTGAGTCCATTTAAATTTTGTTTTGTAATTATCTGTTTTTAGCCATTACTCGTTATAAGAATTATTTTTATTTTTATTTACGTACGGATTTTTTTATGTGATTACAGCATATAATAAATTTACTATGGAAAAATATGGTCCATGTTATGGCATCAATTAGAAATACTTTCGAAAACAGGATTAAGTGATTCCCGTTGGAATATTCCTATAAGTGATTCCCGTTGGAATATTGCTATAAGTGATTCCCGTTGGAATATTCCTATAAGTGATTCCCGTTGGAATATTTCTATAAGTGATTCCCGTTGGAATATTCCTAAAGTAATTCCCGTTGGAATATTCCCATAAGTGATTCCTGTTGTAATATTCCTAAAGTAATTCCCGTTGGAATATTCCTATAAGTGATTCCCGTTGGAATATTCCTATAAGTGATTCCCGTTGGAATATTCCTATAAGTGATTCCCGTTGGAATATTTCTATAAGTGATTCCAGTTGGAATATCCCTATAAGTGATTCCCGTTGGAATATCCCTATAAGTGATTCCCGTTGGAATATCCCTATAAGTGATTCCCGTTGGAATATCCCTATAAGTGATTCCCGTTGGAATATTCCTATAAGTGATTCCCGTTGGAATATTCCTATAAGTGATTCCCGTTGGAATATTCCTATAAGTGATTCCCGTTGGAATATTCCTATAAGTGATTCCCGTTGGAATATTCCTATAAGTGATTCCCGTTGGAATATTCCTATAAGTGATTCCCGTTGGAATATTCCTATAAGTGATTCCCGTTGGAATATTCCTATAAGTGATTCCCGTTGGAATATTCCCATAAGTGATTCCCGTTTGACTAATCTCTGTGCAATAAGTGTTCTATTCATCCACAAAATAGTCTGGTGCAGACCTAATACTCCACTGAGCTCTGGATTAGATAGTCATGTGCAGTTACCTTAATTCCAACAGAACTGGATGTAGAGAACCAATACCTTGTGAAGGTGTGGAGTGAAGGTGTAGAGTGAAGGTGTAGAGTGAAGGTGTAGAGTGAAGGTGTAGAGTGAAGGTGTGGAGTGAAGGTGTGGAGTGAAGGTGTGGAGTGAAGGTGTGGAGTGAAGGTGTGGAGTGAAGGTGTGGAGTGAAGGTGTGGAGTGAAGGTGTGGAGTGAAGGTGTGGAGTGAAGGTGTGGAGTGAAGGTGTGGAGGAAGGTGTGGAGGAAGGTGTGGAGGGAGGTGTAGAGTGAAGGTGTGGAGTGAAGGTGTAGAGTGAAGGTGTGGAGTGAAGGTGTGGAGTGAAACTGTGGAGGAAGGTGTAGAGTGAAGGTGTGGAGTGAAGGTGTAGAGTGAAGGTGTGGAGTGAAGGTGTAGAGTGAAGGTGTGGAGGAAGGTGTGGATTGAAGGTGTGGAGGAAGGTGTGGAGGAAGGTGTGGAGGGAGGTGTAGAGTGAAGGTGTGGAGGAAGGTGTAGAGTGAAGGTGTGGAGGAAGGTGTAGAGTGAAGGTGTGGAGTGAAGGTGTAGAGTGGAGGTGTGGAGGAAGGTGTAGAGTGAAGGTGTGGAGGAAGGTGTAGAGTGAAGGTGTGGAGTGAAGGTGTAGAGTGGAGGTGTGGAGGAAGGTGTAGAGTGAAGGTGTGGAGGAAGGTGTAGAGTGAAGGTGTGGAGTGAAGGTGTGGAGTTAAGGTGTAGAGTGAAGGTGTGGAGGAAGGTGTGGAGGAAGGTGTGGAGGAAGGTGTGGAGTGAAGGTGTGGAGTGAAGGTGTGGAGGAAGGTGTGGAGTAAAGGTGTGGAGGAAGGTGTGGAGGAAGGTGTGGAGGAAGGTGAGGAGTGAAGGTGTGGAGTGAAGGTGTAGAGTGAAGGTGTAGAGTGAAGGTTAATCAGAATGTAATTACTCAATATTAACCAATCATTCCACTAAATTTCAGGCAATTTAGTGGAATATTATTTGAGTTATGCGAATAACAAGATTATAAATAAATAAATGACTTCCTATGTTATACCTACGGGGATAAATATTGCCGATCGAAATATAACCTTCCGCCATTTTGCGAAGATAACTACGTAAATAATATTTTCAGTACAGTGATCATTTCTAGAAGTGTACACCTGTAGCACAGGGGTCTGTATGTCTCCCTGTAGGGGGTCACATGGGCCTGTATGTCTCCCTGTAGGGTCACATGGGCCTGTATGTCTCCCAGTAGGGGGTCACATGGGCCTGTATGTCTCCCTGTAGGGTCTCAGGGGCCTGCATGTCTCCCTGTAGGGTCACAGGGGCCTGTATGTCTCCCTGTAGGGTCACAAGGGTCTGTAAGTCTCACTGTAGGGTCACAGGGGACTGTATGTCTCCCTGTAGAGTCACAGGGGCCTGTATGTCTCCCTGTAGGGTCACAGGGGCCTGTAAGTCTCACTGTAGGGTCACAGGGGCCTGTAAGTCTCACTGTAGGGTCACAGGGGCCTGCATGTCTCCCTGTAGGGTCACAGGGGCCTGTATGTCTCCCTGTAGGGTCACAGGGGCCTGTATGTCTCCCTGTAGGGTCACAGGGGCCTGTAAGTCTCACTGTAGGGTCACAGGGGCCTGTATGTCTCTCTGTAGGGTCACAGGGGCCTGTATGTCTCCCTGTAGGGTCACAGGGGCCTGTATGTCTCCCTGTATGTTCACAGGGGCCTGTATGTCTCCCTGTAGGGTCACAGGGGCCTGTATGTCTCACTGTAGGGTCACAGGGGCCTGTATGTCTCCCTGTAGGGTCACAGGTGGCCTGTATGTCTCCCTGTAGGGTCACAGGGGCCTGTAAGTCTCACTGTAGGGTCACAAGGGCCTGTATGTCTCCCTGTAGGGTCACAGGGGCCTGTATGTCTCCCTGTAGGGTCACAGGTGGCCTGTATGTCTCCCTGTAGGGTCACAGGGGCCTGTAAGTCTCACTGTAGGGTCACAAGGGCCTGTATGTCTCCCTGTAGGGTCACAGGGGCCTGTATGTCTCCCTGTATGTTCACAGGGGCCTGTATGTCTCCCTGTAGGGTCACAGGGGCCTGTATGTCTCACTGTAGGGTCACAGGGGCCTGTATGTCTCCCTGTAGGGTCACAGGGGCCTGTATGTCTCCCTGTAGGGTCTCAGGGGCCTGCATGTCTCCCTGTAGGGTCACAGGGGCCTGTATGTCTCCCTGTAGGGTCACAAGGGTCTGTAAGTCTCACTGTAGGGTCACAGGGGACTGTATGTCTCCCTGTAGAGTCACAGGGGCCTGTATGTCTCCCTGTAGGGTCACAGGGGCCTGTAAGTCTCACTGTAGGGTCACAGGGGCCTGTATGTCTCCCTGTAGGGTCACAGGGGCCTGTATGTCGTACTGGGATTAGAGAGCTAATAGGTGATTTAGTTTGCTCTGCCACATCTGATATATGGGGACAACTGAATCTGCTAGAGAGAAAAGAGTATCGAGGTATCTGATACACTAGATACTTTGAATAGTGGAGAGAGAAAAGAGTATCGAGGTATCTGATACACTAGATACATTGAAAAGTAGAGAGATATAAAAGAGTATCGAGGTATCTGATACGCCAGATACTTTGAATAGTAGAGAGAAAAGAGTATCGAGGTATCTGATACACCAGATACATTGAATAGTAGAGAGAGAAAAGAGTGTCGAGGTATCTGATACACCAGATACATTGAATAGTAGAGAGAGAAAAGAGTATCGAGGTATCTGATACACCAGATACATTGAATAGTAGAGAGATAAAAAAGAGTATCGAGGTATCTGATACACTAGATACTTTGAATAGTAGAGAGAGAAAAGAGTATCGAGGTATCTGATACACCAGATACATTGAATAGTAGAGAGAGAAAAGAGTATCGAGGTATCTGATACACTAGATAAATTGAATAGTAGAGAGATAGAAAAGAGTATCGAGGTATCTGATACACCAGATACTTTGAAGGTAATATTAGAGATAGTAAAGAGTATCTAATCCAATAATTACATCACCATGATATAATAATTCTTTTCTCCTTTTCCCTAATCGTAAGCGAAGCCTAAAGTGAGTAGAAAGTTTGGCCTCTTTCTTCATTTGTACGAATGTAACTTTATGAGAATTTCTCTTGGTATTCAGTAGTGACTTCATAAAATTAAACAGCAAGGCTTACTTCTGGAGCAGGACTTTTGTCCTTAATCCCTCAGAGATTATATTTTATGCTCCAAATGTAACTAAGGAGCACGTTCTCTCAAGTTTGGAATTCAGGGCAAAATACACAGGAGGAAGCGAGTGCGGCGGTTCCTTTTCCAAAATGCGGCCCACATGAGCTTCACATTCTACATTTCTTGCGTCGTTCTGGAAATGTTCTCACACAACGAGGAAATAGGATTTTCTGGATAAAATCTTTTCGGGAGTTGCGGATGCGAGTTGCTACACTTTTGGATGAGAGACAAATATTTCAGTGAGTTAATTGACTGTGGTATGGTTTAGTGGAGAAATTATCGGTTTTATTTGTTTGTTTCGACCGTTTTGTTTTATTTGATGTTTAAATTATTTTAAAAATTTCTTTAAGAATAGGGCTAGTTCTTAATTATCGGTCAGTTCAACATTTTCGGACACGTAAGAAAAAATATATAATAATTATTATTTAACTTTAATTCCAACTTTAATTCCATGATACCTGAAGGTATCATGGATACCAATTAAAATTAAAGTTAAATAATAATTATTATATATTTTTTTCTTACGTGTCCGAAAATGTTGAACTGACCGATAATTAAGAACTTTTCCTAGTATTTCAGTGAGTTAATTGATAACAATTTGGTATGTTTTAGTGGAAAATTATCTTCGAGCTTTCACTTGTTACTTTAGATTATTTTATAATTAAAATGATTTTAATTTTTTCTCGATTCTCCTACGGAAGAATTCATCAGAAAAGATAACACAGTGGCGGGGGCAGTGCAAACATCTTCAACGCTTATCATAATTTAATTTATTCACAAAGTACCTTAATTAGCGCTTCCCAGTTTTGAAAGAATATGAGCTTAACTCTCACAAGTGTATCTTATAATGACAGTGCAATGTTATTCCTACGGGGACTGCTTTAATAAACCCTCCCAGAAAAGTTACTTATTAAATGTGCTCTGAAATAACTAGGCGTTAATTACGCTTTAATTTATTGAATTGTATAAGTTACTGTTGTAATTATCAAAGAAATATTATTTAATTGATGATAGATAAAAAGTATGATTTTTGTTGTTGTCTTATTCGTGAAATAATAATAATTTTGATAATAATGATGAAAAATTGATAAAAAATTGAGCCTCTCTACACCTCCATGTATAGTGAACGTAGAATCCTGAGTAAGGAAGTAGCCTCTATAGTGAACAAATTTTCATTGGTATTTGTAAAACAAATTGCCAATCATAGCAGACTAAAAAAAACCGGTTCACTATAGAGGCTACTTCCTTACTGAGGACTCTACAATCACTACACAGGATTTCATTATATAGAAATTCTACTGTATAATATATAACAATAAATACGATACATTCCATTTAATAATCCGTTCTGCAAACCTCAATCTTCAACATGTTGTTAATTCAATCTGATAGTTAATTATCCTATGAGAATTAAGTCACCAGATTAATTGTGACACTGGTGCAAAAACGCTTCAGTTAATTTAACTTCCAGAAGCCTCTTAGTAACTGTGAGGAATTACCGGGCACTTTTACACGGAACTTTGGCCACTGCTAGCCCTCCATTTGGCTTCAACTTGAACCAGTCCTTCTGTCTCCAAACCTTGAGAGAACCGTGAAACCATAGGAGAACCGTGAAACCATAGGAGAACCGTGAAACCATAGGAAAACCGTGAACCATAGGAGAACCGTGAAACCATAGGAAAACCGTGAACCATAGGAGAACCGTGAAACCATAGGAAAACCGTGAACCATAGGAGAACCGTGAAACCATAGGAAAACCGTGAAACCATAGGAGAACCGTGAAACCATAGAAGAACTATGAGTAAACCGTGAACCATAGGAGAACCATAGGGAAATCCATGAAACCTTAGGAAAACCATGAATTCTTGTAAGAACCATGAAACCTACGGAAAACCATGGGTTAAAGAATGAAATTTTTGGAAAATTAGTGGGCTATCTATAGTGAAAACCATAGAATATTAGTAAATTATTAGTAAATTATTAGTAATTTTTACCAAATGGTAAAATGCAAAATTATCAGAAAAAGTAATAAGAAAACCCATGGGAAAATATGTAGAAAATATTTATAGAATTTGAAAAGCTGTGAATGATAAGAACATCTCTCATATTAACTAATTCAAATATTATTCGGAACATCTTAAATTCAATGTAAAATATCACGAGAGTCCAATTGTTCATCCTTTCTATTTTCCCTTTCTATTCCCTTCTCTTACCCTTCCCTTCCTTTTGTCTTCCCTTTCTCTTCCCTTTCTCTTCCATTTCTCTTCCCTTTCTCTTCCCTTTCTCTTCCATTTCTATTCCATTTCTTTTCCCTTTCTATTCCCTTTCTATTCCCTTTCCTCTTCCCTTTTTATTCCCTTTCTCTTCCCTTTCTATTCCCTCTCTCTTTCCTTTTCTTCCTTTTCTATTCCCTTTCTCTTCCCTCTTTCTCTCTCTTTTTTACCCTCGCAGAGAAAAAGGGCAAAAGTAACTGGATATCGCGGGTGCAGTCCTGTCATCTGTACACACCAAACTTTATTTGGCGAATAAAAGGAAACTTATCTCTCATAACTCTTCTTGCTGAGTAAATACAAATATATTCCAGTCAACAACTGCTCACTCATAAAATACCCTCTAAAAAACTCCATATTGTCTATAGTCATAGATTAAAAGTTGGTGTGGATAGGGGAAGTTCTGAGTTATCGGACGGTTCCATATATTCGATCGTAAAAAGAAAGTGTATCATAATGGTTCTATACTTTTTCTTATATAATCGGAATTGTGAGAGGGTCCGATAATTCAGAACTTACCCAATATATCACGCGGTACACGTAGTCTGTCATAGTCTGAAATTAAACTGAGTTAAATCGAGGTAATTATCATTGGTGTCATTTTGACGTCAGGGTCGCTAGTGGAAGTAGGTAAGGACACTGTATCACCTTCTGTTTACCATTGGTGTCATTTTGACGTCAGAGTCACTAGTAGAAGTAGGTATGGACACTGTATCACCCTCTGTGTACCATTGGTGTCATTTTGACGTCAGAGTCACTAGTAGAAGTAGGTATGGACACTGTATCACCTTCTGTGTACCATTGGTGTCATTTTGACAGCAGAGTCGTTAGCAGAAGTTGGTAAGGACACTGTATCACCTTCTGTGTACCATTGGTGTCATTTTGACGTCAGAGTCACTAGTAGAAGTAGGTATGGACACTGTATCACCTTCTGTGTACCATTGGTGTCATTTTGACATCAGAGTCACTAGTAGAAGTAGGTATGGACACTGTATCACCTTCTGTGTACCATTGGTGTCATTTTGACGTCAGAGTCACTAGTAGAAGTAGGTATGGACACTGTATCACCTTCTGTGTACCATTGGTGTCATTTTGACATCAGAGTCACTAGTAGAAGTAGGTATGGACACTGTATCACCTTCTGTGTACCATTGGTGTCATTTTGACGTCAGAGTCACTAGTAGAAGTAGGTATGGACACTGTATCACCTTCTGTGTACCATTGGTGTCATTTTGGCGTCAGAGTCGATAGTAGAAGTAGGTATGGACACTGTATCACCTTCTGTGTACCATTGGTGTCATTTTAACGTTAGAGTCGCTAGTAGAAGTAGGTATGGACACTGTATCACCTTCTGTGTACCATTGGTGTCATTTTGACAGCAGAGTCGTTAGCAGAAGTTGGTAAGGACACTGTATCACCTTCTGTGCACCATTGGTGTCCTTTTGACGTCAGAGTCGCTAGTAGAAGTAGGTATGGACACTGTATCACCTTCTTAACGTTTTCAAAATTACACAGAGCCTTTATAGTTAAAAGGTGAAGTTTAAAGATGCAAGCCAATATGAAATTATGAGGCCCATTCTATCCATCACATCTACGGTGAACTCCGCGCTTTTCTGCCGGTGAAAAATGTAGAATTCGCCTGGCGTGAAATACCTGAATAATCTGGCTGGGACAGAGACAAATTATGAACAAGAGTCCACATTTTGAAGCCATTGGATAGGCAGACTTTGGATATAGAAAATATCAGCTGAGTATCCCATTTTGTGGATATAGAAAATATCAGCTGAGTATCCCATTTTGTGGATATTAGAAAATATTTGCTGAGTATCCCATTTCGTGGATATAAAGAGCTAGGTATTGATAATTCAATAATTTTGATTTCTCAGTTATTACTGTTATATACCAGTACGAAAAATGGTACATTACTATTATTTAGTCATCCATATTACATAGTAAAAAGTTGTCCTATTATTTAATTCGAGATGAAGAAATATCAGGCCACTGGAATCTTCATCACTCGTGTTTTTAACTCCATTGAAATTAAATTGAAATAATAAAAATAACTTGAAAATATGAATTGATTATGAAACCTGAGAGCTCATTTTGATTGTAATATATAGTTATATGTTACTCATATGCTATATATGTTAAAAAGAATGGGATAGTACATACATGTGTATCTTATATAGACAGTGCAATGCTATTCGTACGGGGAATGGTTTAATATACACTACCAGCATGCATTGTATGTGCTATGTAATAATTATACGTTAATTAGGCTTTAATTTATCGAATTATCTGAATTTAAGCATATTTATCTATAAAATAAATAGTGATATAATAAATATAAGGTAAGTTTCGAATTATCGGTCTTTTCACATCTTCGGTCATATAACAAAAAACGATATGACAATAATCAATTAAAATTCAATAATAATCATTAATCGATTTTTTTATATAACCGAAGATGTGAAACCGACCGATAATTCGTAACTTACCCTACACGAGATAATAAAACAAGTCAATTGAGTCAATTCCCAGTTTAGAAGTGTACAAAAAGATTCTGGTAGTGCAACAGACAAAGTTTTTCTCCAGTGGAATTGGGGCGATTATTCAATGTATTTTTGGTAGTTTGGCCTCCATAGCGAGTAATGAATGCCGCCTAACTTTATTGTGACTTGTACTAACTACCTACTTAGTAGCGGGAGGAGACTGGCAAACGTACAGAGGGAAGGTACGAGTTATCGTACGGTTTTGCATTTTCGATCTTTTGTGAATGAATATGTAATTATATGATGTATTAATGAAACTATGCATAATAATGCATGGCTAGTTTTGATTTTATAGATTGTAATGAAAGCGCAGTATATATACGATAAAACTACAATATAATGAAATCATGTATAGTGAATGTAGTGTCCTGAGTAAAGAAGTAGCCTCTATAGTGAACAAATTTACTTTAGTCTGCCATGAATAGTCATCAGTTTTAGAAAACTGATGACTATTCATGGTAGACTAAAGTAAATTTGTTCACTATAGAGACTACTTCTTTACTCAGGACACTACATTCACTATACATGATTTCATTATATTGTATAGTTTTACTCTAATTAATTATTATTTACTTTTTTCCTACATGATCGAAAAAGTGGAACTGTCCGATAACTTGGAACTTACCCTGGTACATCTTTGTTTTCAACTTGTGTACCATTTACTTTATTTAAAAATACTTTGCTTTTTAATCATTTTTTATCATAAAATGAAAGAAATTGTGAATGTCTTTTTCACATTATTGTAAGGTCCTTAAATTATTATTGTCCTTAAAATATGACTATTATATTTTACTTATACAATAATACAGAAAATAGAGAATTGCTTCAGAATTGAAATGGCTTCAGTGCGTCTTTTACACTATGAAACTTTTCTATCTCTTCATATTCTTTGATCTGCAGCCCCCAATGCATTTCCAAAAGAACATTCTCGCCAAACTATATATATGAAGACATACATACATATACCTTCAAAAAAGTTCAGAGCGCTAGCTGTCTCCAGTCAATATCTTCCGCTTCTTTTCCATTCCTTCCAAAACGTCGAAATCATAATTTATTTGATCACTCAATTGAAAAATTTAATTTTCCGGTAACCGTCAGTTTTGCCCACACTTCTGTCGTCACAATGTCGACCTGAATGTTGGAGACGGGGAGAAATGTTCTTAGGATTTCATCTCGTCACTGACGACGAATATACTCCGGCAAAATAGTTTGTAATTTATACATATTGAGATATATACTTTTATGGAGCATTGAATGTTTATTTTATAATTGGTTATATGATTACTAATACTTGAAATAGGTTGAAGGTTTGTTTTTCCTTGAATTCGTCGACGTCTTGTTCTTTATAGAGTAATACTCCTCTATAGTGGACTCCTCTATAGTGAATGATGTAGAGTCCTGAGTAAGAGAACTACTCGGTATAATCGACAAGTTTCTTATAGTATGCCTTGAATTTCCATCAGTTTTCTATAACTGATAGCCATTCATGACAAACTAAAGAAAACTTGTCCACTATACCGAGTAGTTTTTCTAATCAGGGGCTCTTCATTCACTATAGAGAGGAGTCCACTATAGAGGAGTAGTCCGCCACTATACTGGACTATCATTGGTAGTTAGATAAAACTGCACCAATTTAAAAGTATAATAAAATATAACAGGCCGCAAATTTGCGAAGGTAATTAACGCAACACCATTGATTTTATTTTTTATATGTTTGAATTTTCTTTACCGGTAATTAAGTACTGTTTTAAATGATGTATTATTGATTTTAGTTCATTACTAAAGAATTACAGGTATCAAACTTATCATTGTGTGCACTGCAGTTCCCCCTCTTTTTTTCCGCATGATAGTGTCGAAAGATATCAATCACTGTCCAGTTACTCAAACATTCTGATGCAATTTTTCACAGCCTGGATAGCCGGTCATTTATTAGCCGAACTTTTGTTTAATAAAAGGACAAACCGAGGCATGCACGAACACTTTGGCTAAACACAAATCAAAGGCCTTATGCGATTGTATTACTACCTACGTACATTTATTTGAGGGGGAAAAGGTCTCGCTTTTGTATTCACAATAGCAGCATTTTGAGCCGTATTATGGCCAGTGAACCTCTAACGTACGGCAGAAAATGTCGGCCCTAACAAAATTGCTCTGCCGCAAATAGACAGAGGCCTAAATGGGTTTCTCTTTGGCTATCGACATACGAGGCAACCAATTCTATATATTCGATATCACTTATGTAAGAAATGTCTCAATCTGAAGGAATTTCGGTCTTATTTTTAACCTCTATTCTGTGAAGGATGTTTGATGTCTTTTTTTTTAAGTAAAATGTTTATAGGCTTACGTTCTTTCTATCGTTGTGATATATTTATAAATTTCTTCAAGTTTTTCAATGATGTTTATATAGTAATTATAAAATAGATGATTATAAAATAACAGTTACATAATAATATTTTCTATAAACTTGAACTTATATAACTACCATTCTATTGAAGAGCTTACTCTACTTATACATTATAATTGAACCTACCTTGAAAACATTCTATTAATTTTAATTCAGTGAAAAATGCACAGTGAGTGCACCGGAATAACAATTCACAACAGTCAATTATCAAACTGAAGTGCATTGTCGGTACACGGAAAATACTGAATTTTTCCGACACAATCTCGACTCCACGCAGCTTAGATGTGACACAAATTGGGTGGGGGAAAGGGGGGATTGTGTAGAGGGGAGGGGGGGTTGTATTGGGGGTTAGGGGGTAAATCCCACATGTATGACAGAGTGACGTAAATTGCATCGATATTGATAACGGGATGCCGCTGTAAATATCCAAATATTTCATATGGCTGGCTCATGCTTTTCATTGATAAATGGAGGAAGAATTGACTTAGCGTGCTGAAAACGAAGTAGAATGATGACAAAGTACGTGTAGAATGATGATAAAGTACGTGTAGAATGATGTTAAAGTACGTGTAGAATGATGATAAAGTACGTGTAGAATGATGATAAAGTACGTGTAGAATGATGAAAAAGTACGTGAAGAATGATGACAAAGTACGTGTAGAATGATGATGAAGTACGTGTAGAATGATGAAAATGTAAGTGTAGAATGATGACAAAGTACGTGAAGAATGATGATAAGGTACGTGTAGAATGATGACAATATACGTGAAGAATGATGACAAAGTACGTGTAGAATGATGTCAAAGTACGTGTAGAATGATGTCAAAGTACGTGTAGAATGATGATAATATACGTGTAGAATGATGATATTATACGTGTAGAATGATGAAAATGTAAGTGTAGAATGATGATAAAGTACGTGAAGAATGATGACAAAGTACGTGTAGAACGATGATAATATACGTGTAGAATGATGATATTATACGTGTAGAATGATGAAAATGTAAGTGTAGAATGATGATAAAGTACGTGTAGAATGATGATATTATACGTGAAGAATGATGATAAAGTACGTGTAGAATGATGATAATATACGTGTAGAATGATGATATTATACGTGTAGAATGATGTCAAAGTACGTGTAGAATGATGATAATATACGTGTAGAATGATGATAATATACGTGTAGAATGATGACAAAGTACGTGAAGAATGATGACAAAGTACGTGAAGAATGATGATAAGGTACGTGTAGAATGATGTCAAAGTACGTGTAGAATGATGATATTATACGTGTAGAATGATGACAATGTACGTGAAGAATGATGATAATATACGTGTAGAATGATGATAATATACGTGTAGAATGATGACAAAGTACGTGTAGAATGATGACAAAGTACGTGTAGAATGATGACAAAGTACGTGTAGAATGATGACAAAGTAAGTGTAGAATGATGAAAATGTAAGTGTAGAATGATGACAAAGTACGTGTAGAATGATGAAAATGTAAGTGTACAATGATGACAAAGTACGTGAAGAATGATGATAAGGTACGTGTAGAATGATGTTAAAGTACGTGTAGAATGATGACAATATACGTGTAAAATGATGAAAATGTACGTGTAGAATGATGATATTATACGTGTAGAATGATGACAAAGTACGTGTAGAGTGATGATATTATACGTGTAGAATGATGATATTATACGTGTAGAATGATGACAAAGTACGTGTAGAATGATGACAAAGTACGTGAAGAATAATGAAAATGTACGTGTAGAATGATGACAAAGTACGTGTAGAATGATTAAAAATGTAAGTGTAAAATGATGATAAATACATTATGGGCGCTATAAGAGTAGCCAATTCTTACAGTGTCATTTGTTAACCATTATTCCTAGAAGACTAAAATGGTTTTCATCTAAAAAAGTCGAATTTACGTACAAGTTTTCTTTTAAATCATCAAATATTATCACGACGAAACTAATTGTTGTTTTCACATTCTGTGGAATATTACCATTAATTCTTTATGTTATTGCTTTTCATACGGTGTCAAATAAAGGTTAACATTAAATAAGCTGTAGTTTCTTCCTTTGTGTATGTATAGGCAGAGAAATTTCTCACTGATTTCTTTTCATCATCGGTAATTAATTTATATTAAATTATATTTATGTCCTAGCTGTTTTTTGATAACCTGTATTTCCTTTATTTATGCATTGTATCGTGAACACTACAATTTGCGTAGTTGGTTTAACTATTCTTTACATAATAGTGTTTCAAATTTTGCTTGAAATCGATGAATTTTAGTGATCACGGACCCTTGTTTAATCATCTCAGTTTTTACAGTTAATTGTGCCATTCTTGGGACTAATAAACCGGTAATGATATTAAAGCTCTACATATGTGCATTTATATCCATTATAAGTTTAAATAATATCAAATTTGGATATTCTACTCTTTTAAATAAATCCTATTCCAGTCTTCTAGCAATAATAGTTTACAAATTAGAGCCTTTTAAAATCGACACCATTTTTTAGTGGCCAACCTATTCAGAAATCATATTTTAATTACCATATTTAAATTCAATAACCATTTTGTCACTTATGAATCTATTCAAGATAATGTAGCATTCGAAATAACAATCGGGGCCTGATGCTAGAGCTGGCAAAGTACTGGTATCGAAACCTTTTCGCGCGATAATATTATTCTTAGGTCGAAGGGGAAGAAGGATTCCACGCATAGACAATTCATTAATTACTTTGAATGGAAAAAAGAGTTTGAACCTCGTTAAGAAAAACACGGAAAAGAACTTGAAGAAGAAAAATGAAGTGGGGAAGAGCGGTAAATTGTAATAAATAGTGGATGATATCGGAGAGATATCCACAGTAAAGGGAATATAGAAATAAAAAAGAAAGAATGAACTGAAGAGCAAATGGAAATAGGGTAAGTTCCAAGTTATCGGATTCTTACACGTTCTCGATCAAGTAAGGGAAAAACATATAGTATTTATCAATCAATAAATTTCTGTTTATTGGTATCCAAAATACCTGCATATATAATGGATACCATTGGTTTCATGGATATCAATGGTATCATGGATACCATTGGTATCATGGATACCATTGGTATTTTAGGTACCATTGGTATAGTGGATACCATTGGTATCATGGATACCATTGGTATTTTAGGTACCATTGGTATAGTGGATACCATTGGTATCATGGATACCATTGGTATTTTAGGTACCATTGGTATAGTGGATACCATTGGTATCATGGATACCAATGTTATCATTTATACAAATTCAAACACTTGCTGAATAATATATTTTTTCTATCATAATCGAAAGCGTGTAAATATCCTATTAATCGGAACTTACTTATAAATCTTGTGAATTAATATTTTAACTTCATATAAATCATTGAGTTCAAAACAAAAAGAAATAATTAAGTCTGTTCCCTTTTTAATCAACGATGGCCCCATCATAACATACTATACTATTTTATCAACAAGAATTAATTATGTGATATGATTTTTTTAAACTCTCATTTTATTGTAATGCTCGCCTGTATAATGACTTAACTGTTCTTTAAATTAGCTTCAAATTCACGATGATATATTTTGATGATATCCACTGCATCATCATCCGTACCTTCCTAATGATGATGAATACTTAGTTTGCGTGATGCATAGTGATGATGAAACATCGGTGGTTAGTTAGATCGGAAAACTAATTAAATTCATTAACGCTGACCTGATGCTATCAACTCAAAGAAACGTGATTGATAAGTTAATTGTTACGAATTGAGTTTATGAAGATATTACTGGTATTTAAAAAGAGTGTAAATGTTGCAAGCTTTTAATTTGCGGGGAAATTGTTCTATATTAGAAGTCCTGATTGGTAAAGTGTCTCTGCAAGAAGATACAAATAATATTCCACTAGGGATGAACTCTTACGATGAAGAACATTCATACAATATCTGGTTTCAATGATAACAATATATTTAAGTGAGTAATTAAAATTGAAAATGAAGTTAAGTGCGATGTGTACATAATTCTGTTTTAATTAACAACACATTATCATTCGTTATAGATAGGAAATATTATCATTAAAATATTGTCAGTTTGGCTAAAATTGTAGAGCTTTTTTCCACTCGTCTTCTTTTTTAACTGACATCATACACATTAAAATATAATTAATTAAACCTTTTCAATGCATTATGTCGTGACGTACAAAGGTATGATTAGATGTTTAATAGATCTCGTAAAAGTAAACTAAAGCGGTAAAATAAGCATTAACACTTCAATAATGAAATTCAAACAGTTAAACCTCCAACAATAAAATTAGCAATAAAAAAATCATACCATTCAAACATTAAACGCGTGATAGAAAAAATTGAAGAGAAAAGAGTACCTACCATCTACACAGACACCATCCACACAGACACCATCCACACAGACACCATCCACACAGACACCACCCACACAGACACCACCCACACAGACACCATCCACACAGACACCACCCACACAGACACCATCCACACAGAGACCATCCACACAGACACCATCCACACAGACACCATCCACACAGACACCATCTACACAGACACCATCCACACAGACACCATCCACACAGACACCATCCACACAGACACCACCCACACAGACACCACCCACACAGACACCATCCACACAGACACCATCCACACAGACACCATCCACACAGACACCATCCACACAGACACCATCCACACAGACACCATCCACACAGACACCATCCACACAGACACCATCCACACAGACACCATCCACACAGACACCAGCCACACAGACACCATCCACACAGACACCATCCACACAGACACCAACCACACAGACACCAGCCACACAGACACCATCCACACAGACACCATCCACACAGACACCATCCACACAGACACCATCCACACAGACACCATCCACACAGACACCATCCACACAGACACCATCCACACAGACACCATCCATCACACATTCCCCACACCACCCCCACACCACCTTCACACCACCCCCACACCACCCCTCACACCACCCCCACACCACCCCCACACCACCCCCACACCACCCCCACACCACCTTCACACCACCCCCACACCACCCCCCACACCACCCCCACACCACCCCTCACACCATCCCTCACACCTCATTTCACTGGCTAGCTGCAAAGTCATATCTCCGCATCGAGGAAATTGACTCCAGACATTTCTGTCCGCTGTTCTGCCAAGTAAGATCTTCGTTTGAGTTCTTCTTCTTTGTCTGTCAATGAAGAAGAATAGACAGTGCATCCCATTCTCTCTCTCTCTCATGAAAATAAATAGTCCGTTGCAGTTGTGAGGACGGTAGAACTCTTGCTTCTTTAGCTCTGTGAGTAAGTAGAGTACAGACGCTATCACCAGATGATAAGCTGATGATAAGCAGATGATAAGCAGATGATAAGCAGCTGATAAGCTGATAAGTTCTTAGTAATTACATGACCATAAAAATTTAGATATTGTCCAGATGACGCTAAAATGATTTATTTCATTTAATTTTTAGTATTAAATAAAGTTTGAATAATAATTATTATATAGTTTTTTCTTATATGATCGAAAATGTAGAACCGTTCAATAACTTGTAATTTACCCTGTCCCAAAATATACATTTTTACCTAATATCGTCAACACTGACATACTATACTATAGTTATACAAACTATACTATAGTTATACAAACTATAGTATAGTTATACAAACTATAGTATAGTTATACAAACTATACTATAGTTATACAAACTATACTATAGTTATACAAACTATACTATAGTTATACAAACTATACTATAGTTATACAAACTATACTATAGTTATACAAACTATAGTATAGTTATACAAACTATACTATAGTTATACGAACTATACTATAGTTATACAAACTATACTATAGTTATACAAACTATACTATAGTTATACAAACTATACTATAGTTATACAAACTATACTATAGTTATACAAACTATACTATAGTTATACAAACTATACTATAGTTATACAAACTATAGTATAGTCATACAAACTATAGTATAGTTATACAAACTATACTATAGTTATACAAACTATACTATAGTTATACAAACTATACTATAGCTATACAAACTATACAATAGTTATACAAACTATACTATAGTTATACAAACTATACTATAGTTATACAAACTATACTATAGTTATACAAACTATACTATAGTTATACAAACTATACTATAGTTATGCAAACTATACTATAGTTATGCAAACTATACTATAGTTATGCAAACTATACTATAGTTATGCAAACTATACTATAGTTATGCAAACTATACTATAGCTATATTATACTATATTTACACAAACTATACTATAGTTACACAAACTGTACTATAGCTATACTATACTATGGTTACACAAACGTACTATAGCTATACTATACTATAGTTACACAAACTGTACTATAGCTATACTATACTATAGTTACACAAACTGTACTATAGCTATACTATACTATAGTTACACAAACTGTACTATAGCTATACTATACTATAGTTACACAAACTATACTATAGCTATACTATACTATAGTTACACAAACGTACTATAGCTATACTATACTATAGTTACACAAACTGTACTATAGCTATACTATACTATAGTTACACAAACTATACTATAGCTATACTATACTATAGATACACAAACTGTACTATAGCTATACTATACTATAGTTACACAAACTGTACTATAGCTATACTATACTATAGTTACACAAACTAGACTATAGCTATACTATACTATAGTTACATAAACGTACTATAGCTATACTATACTATAGTTACACAAACGTACTATAGCTATACTATACTATAGTTACACAAACTGTACTATAGCTATACTATACTATAGTTACACAAACTGTACTATAGCTATACTATACTATAGTTACACAAACTGTACTATAGCTATACTATACTATAGTTACACAAACTGTACTATAGCTATACTATACTATAGTTACACAAACTGTACTATAGCTATACTATACTATAGTTACACAAACTGTACTATAGCTATACTATACTATAGTTACACAAACTGTACTATAGCTATACTATACTATAGTTACACAAACTGTACTATAGCTATACTATACTATAGTTACACAAACTGTACTATAGCTATACTATACTATAGTTACACAAACTATACTATAGCTATACTATACTATAGTTACACAAACGTACTATAGCTATACTATACTATAGTTACACAAACTGTACTATAGCTATACTATACTATAGTTACACAAACTATACTATAGCTATACTATACTATAGTTACACAAACGTACTATAGCTATACTATACTATAGTTACACAAACTGTACTATAGCTATACTATACTATAGTTACATAAACGTACTATAGCTATACTATACTATAGTTACACAAACTGTACTATAGCTATACTATACTATAGTTACACAAACTGTACTATAGCTATACTATACTATAGTTACACAAACTGTACTATAGCTATACTATACTATAGTTACACAAACTGTACTATAGCTATACTATACTATAGTTACACAAACTATACTATAGCTATACTATACTATAGTTACACAAACTGTACTATAGCTATACTATACTATAGTTACACAAACTGTACTATAGCTATACTATACTATAGTTATACAAACTATACTATAGCTATACTATACTATAGTTACACAAACTGTACTATAGCTATACTATACTATAGTTACACAAACTGTACTATAGCTATACTATACTATAGTTACACAAACTGTACTATAGCTATACTATACTATAGTTACACAAACTGTACTATAGCTATACTATACTATAGTTAAACTACAAACACTGCAAATAAGAGTGCAAGGGAAGTAGTAACGTAAGATGCCCCAAACTCATTCACAAGTCTGTCTCTTAGAGCGCATAAACGGCTGCCCGATGACCAAAGTTACTTCATACACTTAATACTGTGTTGCTCTAAATTCAAACCAACTGATACGGAATGGATCTTACCAAGAAATAGAGCATTGTTACTTTGCTAGGACGGTGCTTGTTGTTAATCCATTGGGTATTCAATTGATAGAATGGGTAAGATTAAAAGCAAGTATGGATCATCAATTCGTATATACTGATTAACAGAATTAATATTTACTCTCAAATGTAAAAAGTACGATCTTGTTAAATTGTTAATATTAGTGTGACCCGTATAGCCATGGAGACAAATTATTATTTTAACTTTATAATCATCAAAATCCTCGGGCAGACAGACGAACTGTATATATTTCCTAGCCTATATATTTTCTTGCCTTAACTGGTTCCCGGGGTCAATTCACACAAATAATTATGTCCAGTTAAATAAAAAATAAATGATATGCATCAATAACGAGCTATCATACATGTTTATATTTCTATAGAACTCTATCTGTGTTCTAAGTAAAGAGATTAAAAATGATAAATTATTTTAAAAAGCGTATGTTTCAAATATAACTCCTTTTCGGAGATATTGATACTCGGACATCCAGCACAGTAATCTAGCACTAAAGTGTTGGCTTACAGGTCTTGGAATCAATTCCCGATAATCCAGTTAGCGGGAATCTCCATCTTTGGAAACACGTATGTTACTTTTCAATGTATTATCAGGGAAACAAATTATGACTACAGTTAGAATATTAATTACGAAAACCGTGGATTTTTCAGTCAATATTTTGAGATTTGGCATTGTTGCTTCGGATAAGCCCCGCCTTTTTGTAGTAACTAGAAAAGATGCCAATAAGTTAATAGTAAATGACAATATAGATACCAATTAGTGAATTTTTATTGAATATTCAAACATGGTGTCAATTAAATTATGTTGTTTATTAATATTTGAACATTTACTTTAAATTATTTTGGTGAGTAAGTTTCAAATTCTTAATCAATGCTTTCGAAATCAAATAAATTCAATTTGTAGTGTCATATATTTTATTTTCCAATCTTAACACTGAATAGCAATAGCTCAATATAACTAAGAGACTATCAAAGGCAGCTTTTCTTGAACAGATAAGAATAATTCTTTCGATCAAATTATGTTACACCTATGAACCTAATGAAATATCGCTAAAATGATCGAAATACTGCAAATCTATCAAAAATACAGGTTTCATGATTTTAGCGGAGTAGTGTATGGTCAAATTTACCAAAGGTTCTGTTTGTAATATTTCAATATATACAATTTCGGTATATATATACTATATAATCCTCAAACTTGTTTTTATTTCAGGTATATCATTCATGAACTATATCACTAGTCGGGCTGTTCACAGCTCGTAAATTTTATAGTTTTTATTATTCTTAACGCATGCAGTTTTGAAGGATAGCGCTAGGGTTATGCTCTTCAACTACGAGGTCTTACAATTTTGTGTTAGGTGGGGCCATATGCCTAAAACTATAAACTCTTTATTTTCCTCTTTATTTCGTAAGTGAAGCCACCGGTGCTTTTGTAATTTTTATCATATTCCTTTACAGTAGCTTTTCTGTATCCATGAGCTTAGACACCGACTGATAGTTGGTGACTTTATTCATTGAGCCACTTTCCATTATGACTGCTTCTAAAAGTTCCTTTTATTTATTTTGCCTTTTGTTCCGATGTAACGTTAAACCACCAATTTCATAATTTAAATTTAATCATAAAATTCTTTGATTTGAGATTTACTTTAAAGGAACAAAAACTGAAGATATTATTTATTTCGTAATCATCTAAGAAAAAGGTATGGAGACTTGAAAATCAGAAATCCAATATTATCATTGTCCTTATGATATTCTGATCTGGCAACTGCCCTTGTAGACAATCGTAGGATTTTTCTAGCATTTCGAGTAATTGTGCATGATGCTGAAATTTCATAAATTTTCCCAATTATTAGCAAATGTGGAACACTTAAAAATCGCAATTTTTGCTTTTGAAATCTTCATCTATAAATCTATAACTATTGACCTAGATCATACAGAGTTTTGAAATATGCATATTTAATGTTAAACTAAAACCTAGATTTAGACATTTAAATTCATTGATCTCAATTTTTCAATTGGCAACTATACAATTACAATGTGTGGAAAAGAAAAAGGAATCTACTAAATTTACAGACTTGAATTTACTATATGCTGAGTTCTATTTAGCTGATATTAAAGTTGAGCTCAATAGGACGTTAGAGTTCTATTTAGTAGTGGATTCAATTTTATTAATAAATCTTAATTTGAATCCAGATTAAATAACTTACTGAAGAATAATTTATTTACTAAGTAAGTTAAGATTTAGTTTCATAAAACGGAGACATTAAAATCTACCGAGAAGAGATTCTATAGGTGGCTCGAAAACAATATAGGGTGTTACCATTGTATACTGTATATTGTGGCTCGAAAACAAGGAATCGAATTTGTAAGGTAAAAACTATATTAGTATCATATACGAGTTAAAATATTAGGAAAAAGAATCAACTGTTGACGAAATAATTTTTACAAATAAAATGCATTGCAAATCGAAATAAATTGAAACACACTTACATGTTTGAAAGATTGTTTCACGGGAAATTGGAAATGATAGAGTGAAAACAGAAACTCATCAAAGAATAGAGAACGAAAAGAGACAAACACTGTTAGCTGCACTTATACGGATGATAGAGGGAATTGGAGAGGTGATAGTAAATGAAGCATACGAGCAAAAATTTAAGACCTTGTAGTTGAAGGACATAAACCTCTCCTATAGAACTACAAGTTATAATTTAATTTATTTAAGAAAAAATCAAAGTTAATTCATTAATAATTGGAATATAAATTAGGTTATAACAATGAATTAATAAACTAAATAAAGATAGAAATGTATTTTCATATAGCTAACTAAACTAATAAACTAACGATTACAAATAAAAACGGTCAAATATTTTATCTCAATATTTAGTATGCCCTCCTTCAGCTTCTAAACATTCTTGAATGCGTCGCGGCATACTCTTAGCTAAGTTAATAAAAAAAATTGGGTGGTGCCTAAGTGTATCCCACATTCTGGACACATGCTGTTCAAGGGCTTCTGGGCATCTTTCATTGGCATGGTCCCACTCGTTCACTATCCAGCCCCACACATTTTCTATCGGATTCAGATCCGGACTTCTTGCCGGCCAGCGTAGGGGCTGGAAATCAGCATTTTCACGAAACCACTGCTTTACGATGTTTGCAGTGTGGACTCTGCAGTTGTCCTGTACTATTGAGACCACCCTATGCTCATTTGCAGGTAGAGCAATGGTCCTCACAGCCAGTTTCACATTAGTGTCCAACACACTGACGTATTCTTGAGCTGCAATTTAGTATCAAAAGAAATAGTAAAGCTTATCAAAATAAGCTCTTGAGTAAAAAAAAAAATTTTTGCCTTCTTGTATTAATATATGGAATTTAAAATATAAAACCATTTCAGAATTATTATTCAAATTCCCTTCTTTCAGCGAAATCTCTAATACCAGTTCCAAATTTAAATGAGATGCTTAACAACATAAAAACTAATTATTCAATTGCAAATAGAGGATTCGGGTATATTTAAATGGAATGGAAAAAATGGAAATAGCTTAATTGTCATGATATAAAAATTAAAAATATTCTTCAACCTAATTCAAATAGTAAAGATTAAATTTCAAGATTTTAACTATAATTAATTGTAACATTATGACAAAATCATTTATTCACCCATTAACTCACCAGTAAATCGAGATGTGATGCGAGTTAGCTCTCCAGGACCGCCCGACCAGATCCAGCCAAACATATTTAGCGACACGTAACCAGAATGATTGGTTTCGACGATATGTCGTTCATCGTATCTTGTTTTGGCTGGTCTCCAGACATGCATCCTACCCTTCTGGTCACTTTTGAAGGTTTTTTCATCTACGAATATGACATACTGCCAAAAGTTGTCATAAGTGTGATTTCTGAAACGGTAATAGAAGTTAGCAGTCATAATTGATTTATGAATAGGAATAATCCAAAATCCAAAAATCCTACATATCTTTTCATAGTAAAGAGTTCAATTTTTTATTTTTAAATTTAAATATTTATCTTGATTAGATTATAACTAACAACACAAACTCTACAGTAAAGACTAACTTATGTTTTCTTATCGGTGCTCTCTGCAGAAATTGAGTCTCTCTTCTACATGACGTCTCGTAAGAGTCTCTCTGCAAGCAGGGACATGGTGGAACAGGGCAGCTTCTTTGAGCCTATTTCTCACGGTTCGGACAGATACTCTGTTAACCAATCCTGTTCAAAGAAACATAAATCAATAAATGAATTAATTATCACAGGCTTTGATATTTATCGATAGATTTCAATTGGCAAACTAACACAATATTTAGTAATTAGAATCAGAAACAAACCTTCATCTCTGGTTATTTTCACAGTAGTAGTGAGAGGGGTAGCGCGAGCTCTAGCGATGATTCGCGCATCTTCATCAGCCGTGGTGGCGCGGGACCTGCCACTCCGCCTCCTGGAATTCAAATCCCCCTCTTCTACTTCTCTGTGGGTGCAAATTATTCAAATTATTCCCATAGTATTATAAATCATGTTCATTCAATGTCCTATTCAAAAACTTTTAAGAGACACAGATTTGGATAGTTTGATAAAGTTAAAATATGATTAAGTTCACCTTTTCAACCACCTCTGCACAGTACTCAAGCAACAACCCAACTCTGCACTGATTTGCCGGAAAGAAAGGCCAGCATCTTTAAGGGCAACAATTTTGCCTCTCAGAATAAGCCTCTCTTTTTCTCTGCGTGTGTTGGTTACTCCCAAATTATTATTTCGATCCATATTTCTGAAATGCAACACTAAATAAAACAATGCACGGAATAAATGGATAAGTAAGTCATGCTATAATATCACCAGTAAAAGTTAATATTCATGCTTTAGACATGCGAAACTTGGAATTTCAATATATGATGGATATACTCTTGAGGCTCACTAGAGAAATTGATTTCATTTATATTTGTAGCGGTAACATACTATACTGTATATAAATATTAGCTATATACATATAAATCTCGAGTTAAGATAAGAAAGCCGAAGTTTGTTAATTTAATATGAATAGATTTATAACTTTAACTATCCCAATAATTTTCCGCAATTCAATGCTGCTCTAGTGGAGAGCAGCTAAATTTTGGCTTAACCACAAATAGGCTAATAAAATGAATGCATACACGAAAATAAATTAAAAGAAACTTTGAAGAATTAGCCTGAATTGTGTTCTTCTATGAAAGATTTCATCTATCACCATCTGTGGAAATAATTAATGCAGAAAAGCTACTCTGCGTATACATTATATAATCACCAGGGCTGGGACAATATGACCTAAAAACTATAGATCCCAAAACTATTATAGACGGAGAGAATTAAAGAGTATTGAATGGTTCTACACCAGCGGTATATAGTATTCGATACCATTTCATTTAGTTTCGTCTATGATATTTTCGGGATCAATAGTTTTTAGGTCATATTGTCCCAGCCCTGATAATCACTAATAAAAAAAAGTGACGAAAAGAAACATTTACTCCGGTAACTGTATTCCTAAATAAATAAAGATAATGAAGAGGTAATAGTAAAGGGAATTTTATAGACTTCAAATTAACCAAAATTCTAAAGAACTACTATTTGAACAACTCAAAATGAAAGTGACAAATGAAGAACCATTTCACTGGAAAATCTAAAACAAAATGGAGGAACTTCGCATAATTCAAACACTCGCAGTAGTCTGTTAGTGGGTGTTAACTTAGATCATGAATATATAAATAACTTTATAAAAATAAATCTAAATGATCTTTAACAACCATTTGAAAAAATTCTTATCGAGTACTGTAAGATTTCGACTTCTAAACCACAAAGCGAAATGAATGGAAATATAGGTTACGTCGACTCGACAATCTAATATCTTTAAATGGAATTGAAAATTTAGCAATAAAATAGGAAATATAGAATCCGTATGTGACGATTGCAATCCAGTTTGTTCATGTTGTTACCTATTATGAAATCATATCTAGTTGATTAATAAAGTTACAGTTTATAAACTTTTATTTGGTTTCCATCACTTCGCAGAAACTACAATACCGCCTGGAATTTGGGTTAACTATTAATTTAATTAATAAAACTTACTCTTTAATCAATTTTGAACAAATAATAGGTTTCGTTTTACCGTTCGTCTGAATTAGCAGTAAAATAACCATACTAAAATTTTCCTGGTTTTAAATAATAGTACTATTTAAAGATATTAAAACTAATTATTAGATGCAATTTTCATGCCCAACTTACCTTCAATAGTGCCGGAACTGTAGTGATCATAATCGTTTAAGCAGACTAGATTTCACGTTCATCACTGTGATAAGACATCTCTGCTTGCAATTTTAAGTTTTTATTTCAGAGAAATCCTTTTCTCATAAATTCAGTGAACTCAATTTAAAATTCCAAATAATAATATAATTTCGTTACATATTTCATAATTTATTGTTAGATAAGCCAGATGACATTACTACTTTGTATACTACTGAATGGATTATGCCTTCCATAAAGGCTAATATTTTATACTTCTAGTTGTAATAAGGATGGTGAACGGGATCAAATAAAATCCATGAGCACTATTTCGAATATCTTCAAGCATTATAATCGAGAGATTTTCTTAAACTAAATTATTATTTAACACCATACTTGAGACTTACAAAGATAATAAGGAGTTTTATATATCTATATATTCTCAGATAGATTACAGATGGAGCTTTTTATTATATTTTACCATTTAAGTTTTGTTTGGTGCCCTTTTCCTTCAGCTTTCTTTTGTATCTTTTCTCAACTTCCTCCTCTTCTTTCCTATTCCTTCTGACTTGCTATATCCATGGTAAGCATCCTAGAGGTACGATCATGAGCCCCCCCCCCCCCCCCTTGTTTTTTTAATCCTTATTTACTTAGCTAAACAAATGAAGAACTACTTTGATTGAAATAACTGAGAGTTGCTAATGTAGTTTGTTGTACTGCACATTTCATGATTGTTTAATGACCTGGCAGGGGGGTTCGGGGGGCGGCACGCCCCCCGATATACATATATTTTATGTCTAGTCAGTAATGAACTACAAAAGTGTCAATAAGGATTAAATAATATAGGTAAATAAGGATTTAAAAACAGGGGGCTCATGACCGGGGGGGGGGGCTCTTGACCGGGGGGGCTTATGACCTAGGGGGGCTCATGACCGGGGGGGGCTCTTGACTTGGGGGGCTTATGACCGGGGGGGCTCTTGACCGGGGGGGGCTTATGACCTACACCCTTGCTACACAGGTCTAGATCAGGGTAACCACATGTTTACCAGATTATGAAGTCCCTGTTAATGTAGTTACACACATCTTTAAAATGTGTGAGAAATAGACTCCTTAAGTATTATGATTCAGCGACACATTAATAAATATCGACATTTCGTTAAAAGATTAATAGTTTTAATTACTTAAATCGAAATGTTAAGTTTGTATATTACTGTGACATAATGTAATTGACACAATCTTTGGATATTCAATTAAAATTCACTAATTGGTATCTATATTGTCATTTACTATTAACTTATTGGCATCTTTTCTAGTTACTACAAAAAGGCGGGGCTTATCCAAAGCAACGTTGCCAAATTTCAAAATATTGACTGAAAAATCCACGGTTTTCGTAATTAATATTCTAACTGTAGTCATAATTTGTTTCCCTGATAATACATACTTACATATCTATCTCTGCAATTGTAAATCCTATCGCATATACTTCAAATGATATGCGTCATAATAAATCATCAGTTTAATATAGTTAGGCCTAATTTGTTTTAGGTATCGGTATACTTCTATTGTAAGTTGATTGAGGTTCGGGGCGACTAGTCTCCCTAATCTTGATAGACTGAGTAGGTAATTGGGTAGCTAGATCTTAAGCCTCTTCTAAGGCTCTATGTATTACATCCCCTCTACTTATCTAATATATCTCAAATAAGCCTTTAGAGTTGCAACATGCTCTTTCATAATAACATTCAATACTGCTACAAAGTATGCGTAATAGAACTGATCTATAATCATGTCAAAATTCATCCTAAAGGGCCGTACACACGTAGAGTTTTTTAAGTCCTTCCACTAGACTTTTTGTTAAGCTCCTCCTACTTTTTCCACGAGAATATAAGAAAAAACGAGATAATTATTATTTATTTCAGTTGGTATCCATGATACTTGCAGGTATCATGGATACCAACTAAAATAAATAGCTAATAATTATATCGTTTTTTCTTATATTCTCGTGGAAAAAGTAGGAGGAGCTTAACAAAAAGTCTGGTGGAAAAACTTTAAAAAAACTACTTCTTTTGTACGGCCCTTTAAACGTATACGATATTGTATTTTCTCATTAAAGGAAGAATTACACTCGCATTTTTAACTATTTTATCATATAAAATTGAATAAAAACTTTATATGCCTCATCTTTTGGAGGAAATTTTGTAATTAAATATCAAAATTACCCAACAAGATGCTCATTTCGACCCTAATTATTATATATTGATTTAATGATATATGATTATTATTAATTATAAAGCTTATATAATTCAATTTAATCTCTAATTTAGATTCAGAATACAAAGTATTATAATAATGATGATGCTTCTTTATATTTACAATTAAGAAACTTTTTAAAATTTATGAGTGCTTAGGCAGGAGAGTTTTCTTGTTTACACCGAACCTGGCGTGGAGGATAAACTTTGCAGTTTCCAGGGAAGACAATGTTTATATTGATCACAAGTTTGAGAGCTTTGAAAGACGTTAGTATTTTTCTTCTCTAGACACCAAAGCATGTGTCCCCTGCCAACACCATCACCAAAAAAGATTTACACTTCAAGAGTACTAGCCACGAAAAAAATTTACTGAATACAGCTTCTGGTGTTGATGATCTATTTTAAATCAACAGTTCAATGATTGATTATGTGCCCAATTGGTATTTTTTGTAAAGAATTTAATTTAGATCTAGGTACTTTATCACCGATGGTTTCCGTCGTTCAGTCTTCCGTTGACTGAAGGAAGGCTTCAGCGGCTAAAATTCTAAAGAAAAACAGCCCACTTGTTCAACTTCTGAAAACATTTTCATGGTAAACTTTGGCTCAAGTGACGTTTTTAAAATATGTCCGTCCAACGTACGACATTACCGAAGAATAATTGTAGCAGGTAATTTATTTAGGACTTTTAAAAATACATGGAACTAACTTTAGCTTAAAAGTTCTGTGAATTTGAGCGGCTGGAAAAAGGCTGTAATTGCTTTATCTGCCAAGGCAGATTTAATGAGCTATTAAAGTGGACAATAAAAATTATGCTCAGAAGTTTCGTCATTTGACAATTTGGCTCAACATTCTTTGCCAAATTGGAATTCCGAATAGACACATGGAGTATACTCTCTCGATAAATGGAAAAATAATTATTCGAAACCAGAGTTAGATGAGATTTTAGTACGCGGTTCATCTGACCACCTTTTGTGACCAAAAAGATTTAAAAAAAATCATTTAATGAGACCAGTAAGAATGTTTGGATACAAAATGAATGAAATTTAATTAATGATTATGAAATATGTAAAATATTCACAAAAGAATAACTCTTACCTGCCACACACATGTAGTACACAAAAGGTTGTAATTAGCTTCCAAGACATCGCTCGAGTCCTCTTGTAGCTCCAAAAGATTTCCTTACGATTCCAATCATCTCATCAATGTGGATAAAAATGAAGTGGACTAAGGAGGTGATCATCTGCAGTCTAGTGTGTATTTTTAGTCATTAATTAGCCTGGAAAAGTGACAGCTAAAGTCTTTGGAAGTTAGAGTGAGAAAAAACATGTCAATGGGGAGAGTGTGTGAATGGTGAGTGGTGAGTAGAGTGATAAGTGGTGAGCTATGAGGTGAATGGTGGGTAGTGAGTAAAAGAGACAGCATCAAATACTTCACACTAAAATAGACACTCTCAGCACTCGGAATATGGAGCAAATATAGTTATAAAACAATTAAAATTGTATTGGTATCCGTGATACCTGCAGGTATCTTGGATACCAATACAAAATTAATTCTATGTGACCGAAAATGTTGAACTGTATTCATAACGTAGATTATATTTCAGATGTGTTACTTGAGTTTCTTGAAGAGACAGTAGGTTTTCTTCAAAGGACGAAGCTAATGATTTCAAAATCCATTGCTCACTCATTCGCTCTCTCCATAATAGCTTAATTATTTCCATTGAACAAGCCAGTAGAGGAAAGTCTCTTTCTTTTTTTCCGAGACACAAAAGGAAAGATGAATGAGATGAGACTCGTAATCACTTTCTTTGCTACAGAAAATAGACATCACGGCGGAACTCTTTTTTCCTGTAGCATTAAGAGTGTCATGTTATTCTTGCCGTTCTAAATTGCTTTTAAATATGCTAGGGATTTTATACAGTGAATTATTGTAAAAGAGTACACATTAATTATCTCGATGTTGTTCGTTTTACGCCGCGGGAGTTGGATTTTAAATATCATAGACTTATGAGTTATTACGTTAGTTGATAGATCAATTATATTGTACTACACAGTCGAGAATAAATATGAAGATTTATGCTTATTCAATTTATATAAAAATTATAAATAAATCAAATTGGATGGTTAATAAATTACAAAACAATTTAAAAAAGATTATAATTTATAATTGAAATCACCGTTCATAACAAATATTCAGAAACTAATACAATTGGGCAATGTTCATGAGAAACATAAAAAGACATTCGCAAATAATTTTTTATGTCTATGTTTTTATGAAAATAATACTATATTACCATTATGTTAATGTATAATTCATTATACAAACAGTACGAATTCCTTCAGAGTTTGCCGTATTATCCAGTTTAGATGTGAATTACCTTCCTTCTCCCTCTTCTTTCTAAACTGTGAATGGGAGGAACAAACACCGAGTAGACGTTCAGCAAACAATTCCCACTCGATCTGGTAAACAAAATTCACTTTAAACTCCCAACTAACAACAGTCAATATTTTGAAGGAAAACCCAACATAAGTTAAAGTTCAGTTTGTGCCTCTCGGCCTAATCAATTTAGCTTTGTAGCCTCTCTTCCGCTGGCAATTGGGTTTGTAGCTAAAATTAGACCCCACTTCTCGAACAAAGCTCTTGGAAAAGTATAGGGCATTTTCTCTCCTGTTTACATACTCCTTTATAGACTTTTAGGATAATTGCCACCTTTAGACATTTTAGGCTCACTAATAATTACACTAGGATCAGCCTATTGTTTTAATATTATTTTTTATTTAATAGTTTATCATAATTTATAGCAATGACGTTTGTTTTCGATATTAAAATCATTATGTTTGAATTTCCATCACCATCACAAATGTACTTTTGATAGAGTAATGCTCTTGCTGATCCGTTCTATTTTTCAGAGGTAAATAATAACATGGTTGATAATAAGGAAAGGATGCATTTCTTTTTGCTTTTTCTTCCTTTGTTGATGATACTCTTTCATCATAATTAATGTATGCATATCGAATATGTTTTATCTCAGCTGTTATTTACAGTGAGCATTAATGATCATATCGGGTGACACGTGCCATTTTCCCTGGGGGGAAGGGGGTGTAGTGGGGAAAGTGGAGGAGAATGGGGAAAGTGGAGGAGAATGGAGGCAAGTGGAGGAGAATGGAGGCAAGTGGAGGAAAATGAGGGAAATTGGAGGAGAAGTAGAAGAGAATAAAGGGAAGTGGAGGAGAACTGGGGAAGGGGAGGTGGAGGAGAATGGAGGGAAGTGAATGGTTTAGTGTTATAATTAAAGTTAGCGAATATTAACTGAATATGATGAAAAGAAAATGAAAATATAGGAAAAATATAAGAAATATTATTATATATTTATAATGGTGGATTATAAAATAAAAAGATATTAGGAAATGGTGTTAAAGTAAAAATACTGCATATAAAATATAAGAAACAAAAAGAATACATGGAAAAAGAAAGAAAGAGAGGGATATAAATAATAGAATAAAGGGAAAGGACAATAGAGGGGACGGTGTGTCATTATACAAATAGGAAAGAAAAAGGAAAATAAACAATGAAGTGTAAAGAAGATAAAAATAATCAAATAAAAAGAGAATTATTGTGCAGATTTATAAGAAAAGTGAACATAAAGGATAAATGTATATATAGTTATAATTGAACTGTAATTATACTGATCTATGTTAAACAGATTATTAAATTGTTGTTTATTTTCATTATTATATTCAATTAACTCATTAACAAACTCATTAGCAGATTCATGAACTGGAAAAAAAAATCACTAGAATTTTGAAGCATAAATAATAATAATGAATAAATTATAGAAAAACCTTGCATTAAAGATTCGGACTACAATACAACTTAAACATGTCTCTACTTCTAACTATACTAGTGTACTTTACCGTTAAAAATAACGGGTCATCATCAATACCAATTTATTACCCGTTATTAGGTTATTCTTAATGAATTCAATTAAAATTATATTTTCTCCATAGTCTAATTTATTTTATAGATGAAATACATTCAAAAAAATTAATAAAAACAGAAGAATTTAAATATCAAGTCAATATATTCCCGTGCGTATCATAGTTACATTCTTCATGTTTAATACCCGTAGTGTAAAAGCGGACACAAAATATATAAAAAACCACACTACGGGTATTATTAGGATAGACTCTATAATTTTAAATTCGAGTGCACTTTTTGTGATACAATTCGAGTGCACTTTTTGTGCTACATAGGTTGTAACATCATTAAATTCCACCACATGACTCTAATTCTACTGCGCTAGTATATGCAACTGTTAAACTTTCCATTGAAAGCAACTTGAGACAAAAAGCAATCAGGTTGAATTGGAAGGCAATCTTTGGACTGACAATTCTCATTGTAGTAATGTTGTGAAAATGATGCTATTAAAGAGAAAAGTGTATTAAAGAGGAAAAACACTGAAACTAACAAAAAACATATATTCATTTCTTATTTTTATTATTTTCATTTCGATAGATCATTTTTAACTCAAATTCCTCTTTTATCCTTATTCTTCTTTTATCTACTCTTATTCCTCTTTTATCTACTCTTATTCCTCTTTTATCCATCCTTATTCCTCCTTTATCTTTCCTTATTCCTCTTTTATCCATCCTTATTCCTCTTTTATCCATCCTTATTCCTCTTTAATCCATCCTTATTCCTCCTTTATCTATCCTTATTCCTCTTTTATCTACTCTTATTCCTCTTTTATCCATCCTTATTCCTCCTTTATCTTTCCTTATTCCTCTTTTATCCATCCTTATTCCTCTTTTATCCATCCTTATTCCTCTTTAATCCATCCTTATTCCTCCTTTATCTATCCTTATTCCTCTTTTATCCATCATTATTCCTCTTTTATCCATCCTTATTCCTCTTTTATCCATCCTTATTCCTCTTTTATCTATCCTTATTCCTCTTTTATAAATCCTTATTCCTCCTTTATCTATCCTTATTCCCCTTTTATCCATCCTTATTTCCCTTTTATCTAATTGTAATAACTAATAATAATGTTTTTTAAAATCTTAAATTATCGAAAATGTGGAAGTATTTGAAGAATTAACCACTCTTAACTAGTTAATAATTCTATGCTTTTTTTAAGGTTTCCAGACAAGTTGTCTCAAAAAATGATGTGGCGAGCAATACTTTTGAGCCAAAAGTCGTGTCATTTTTTTGCAAATAAGTCTCGGTGTTTTACTCTCCATAAACGATACTCCTTTCGAGCATTCATTCATATATCCAGACAGCAAAAGCGAGAGTCCAAACTGCACGGACGTGATGCGACTAAATAAAAACAATAAATCATGCTTTATATTCAGGAGACAAAGTTCAACTTCTTTGGAAGCTTAATATTTCTCGGTCCTTCTTAATAAAGTTAAATTAACCATATGGAGCTCCACGTGAAATGATGGAAAAGTTACAAATTAAGGGGGAATAATCAAATGAAATATTTAAATTGAAGGACGGTACTGGAATATAATATTTCTTTTCAATGCTATCATTCTAAACTTTAAAAACTTTGCATATTTGAAATCGAAAATTTATACTCAAATTGAATTATTTTGTATTTAGCTTAAATAAAGTAGGCTAAGGATGAATAAAATAGAAAGATGACGAAATAATTTGTAATCAAACCAAATATTTCTATATTAGTTATTTCTTCTCTACTCCACATTTCATCACAATAAATTATCTAATTATAGTTAATACCAGATTTTTCCATTTCTAAACTTGGAGATTATTGCCAAACCTCTTCCTTTTCATCTTCCATCCGTGAGTGCAGCCACTGGTGCTTGGGTCCCTTTTCGTCACATTCCTTGGTAAGTGACTGCATTCGCGGAGTAGCTTTTCTGCACCCATGAGCTTGTCACCGACGGCGGTCGGTGACTTTGTTTATTGAGCCACTTTCCTTTCTGACTGCTTCTTCCAGTCCCTTGTACTTAATCTCCTTTTGACATCAGCGATATGGCTTTCGGTTCCGAAACAGACGTTAAACCTCAACTATATTTTTTAAAAAATCGAAAAATTTCACAATTTCTTCCATTTAAAGAAAAAATGTATAATAATACTTCAACTCGCTATTTCGGATATACAAATTAGATAATCAGTTAAAAACGTTAAACTATATATTTTTTTTACATGAGCGAAGATGAGAAACTGTCCGGTAACTCAGATCTTACACTAGTGTTGGATTTATTTGTTTTTCTTGGTAGAAACAGAAGGTCTCTCTATTTCCAGTTCTTTTTGGCGCGTCTCAGTGGCCTATTGAAAACTCTTCTTGCATTTTGATGAACAAACAGTCTTCTTTCTGCAGACGAGACTATCCAAATATTGGAGACACTATTTTTCAGCTCCGATTTCTAGTTTCTAAAGCACGGATTCATCTTCTTCGCGTCACTCCATGCCGGAGATATGAATTAAACTGAGTATCATCATTGATGCACATTTTTGTATGTAGATGTAAATAATTGGATGCATTGATACAATGTTTAAAAGTCAATGGATACATCGCTATCACATGCTTTGACACGTTTCGAATAATAGATTTAATTTACAAAAATGGAATACTTAGAGTAAGTTTTGAATTATTGGTCAGTACCACATCTTCGGTCATATAAGAAAGAATGATAAAAAATTGTTATTATTACACAGTGCTATCTAATACTTCTGCAAACCCGGGTTTGCAGAAGTATTAGATAGCACTGTGTAATAATAAAAAAATATATATTGTTTTTTCTTATATGTTCGAAGATGTAGTTCTGACCGATAATTCAGAACTTACCCTATATAATGATTGAATAAGAGATAATACAAAACAAAAATTGGTTTTATAACTTATTACCAACATAACATTTATCTTGCCTATATTAAAAACCTATCGTTAATAAATAGGCGGGAACCTATCCAATCAGAAATTATAATATCTGCATTGTCACTTTTTTTTTAAAAGTGACAAAAAAGGTTAGCTTTCAATAAAAAAAATGTACAAGTACATTTACTTTCAACAACAACTTCTGCAGGATTTTAAACTGATATTCAGTGTGAAACTCTGGACTACGTACAATGTACATGATACACTAAAAAGAATCATAACTGTCAGCTACACACCCTGCCATTCCCGCGGTACAAAGATGATGGCACTTTTACATTGCCTCTTTTTATATAGTCTGACAAGTCAAATTATATTTAGGACACTCTGTTGTCGTGTGAATTGGCTCTAAAAATGTATTTCAATTGCCTCCTCCAGTGCTCAAATTATCAAATAAACTACTCCTCGCCGTCTCAAATCACCCTCCTGAGTACCTAATCCAGCGCCATTCTTTATTCTATTAGCATGTACAGGGAAGAAATTAATATTTCCTTGGTGTCACGTGATGTGCCTTTGAGACTAACGGTCCTGCATCTAATCTGGTAGGCAGACACCTCATGCATATACATGCAGACCCACAAAACCACTCTTCATTGCTCTGTCGGAGTTAATTTCGCTCGACATCATGTCAGTGCTGGTCGGTGGAATGGGTGCGGGGGAACGGGGCGGGGGGAGGTGGAGGGGGGTTCTGTGTATTCGGAACATGGGTGTTGTTCTCTCCTATTATATTCGTTGTGAGATGAAGAAGTCATGCATTCATTATTTAGAATCTAGATCAAAATTTCCTATTAGCTACTTCCAAATATATAATTATGAAAATTTTTACTGCTTTTGATGGTATTGTTTCAAATCACTTAGACCAAAAATGTATATACAATATAGAGTTAATTTAATGAACAAAAACTCGTTATTTATAACTAATCCATTTTTTTCGCTTTGACCTTTCTAGATGTACTCTAATTTGCTTTTATTTGAACTGTTGATGCATTTCCGATTACTTTTTCACAATCAGTTTACGTCCATTTGTATTTATTCGACCTAAACCAAATTCGAAATATTTACAAGTTTCTATCTCGAGATTTTAAATTAATACTTACATGCAGTTTATCACAGTGACTCTTTTTTCCTTCTTGTTCTTATGTCACTTTATTCAACCGATATACGACTAAAATCTAACCAGAAGTAAGCGAAAAGAGCAACAAAGAAAGAAACTGTCGTCCACCTTAAAGCTTATTTATCATCCACTGTCGGGCGGCCACCAAATTTAATTTATGCACTCTAGCCCTGATTGAAAACGAATTGCTTCGACTGATAATCGAAAAAGCTTACTGCATCCACGCACTCCACGAGCCCAAAAACACCGCCGTTCTTCGCGCAAAATACTCGATGAAATGAGGAACTTTTTTTATAATTTCCATTAGGTTTAGTCAATAACTGAGATTGGAATGAAATACGAATGCCATTCACTTAGTGGCTCATTCTTTTAATGGTGAGGGGAAAAGTTGGTGGTTGCAATAGAGCGATCAATCGATGGCTATTTTATTTAGGAATAAGTAGAAAACATTGCTATTGTCTGAAGGATGCAAATTAGCTTGTTGAAGAGTAATCAATCACAGGAAATAAATATTAGGACTTCTGATTGCAATTATGGTCCTCATCATCAGTCAATCTTTTAATTAAATTGTTCGGTTATAACTTGTTGGATTTAGAAAGACAATTGATAAAATGAATAATATTAAAATAATAATAATATAATGATAATAAACTTGGCATGTGGAAAGAATTATAGAAAACACGGAATAAAAATATATTTGTAAAAAATCGTCGAAGTAGATTTTTAAAATATATACTACTATAATTTATACACTCACTTCGAATAAGTCTAAACAAATTCAAATATTGGATAAACGAAGCTTCGAATTGAACGGCAGAATGTTAATTAAGATCGGACCGATCGTTTCGAAGCAGTTAGATATATATTGAAATTAAGAACACTATCTTGCATCTAAAATAAAGTACTAAAATATACTTTTAAATGAAACCATTGAAACTCATTACTTTGAACAACTTTCGTTATAATTTGAAGCCATTTTGCTCGTGAATTAACCACCTGGAAAGATCACTCCCATAGATCTATGGGAAAAATCTCAATTACCTTTTAATGGCAGCTGACATAGCCCACAAAAATAGACAGAAGTTTCGGGCCGGAATCCCAACAAAGGAGGTTTCCGAATTGGTTGCATATAGAGACTGGTCGGTGTTGCAAATAAATGGGAGCGCATGAGGCGGGTAATAGTGGTCTATTTAGGCTGATTACAGTCATTTGGGGTAGACACTTTGGATGAATTAGATGATCATACTCGTGCATTTCTCTGAAACTATTGCCCTGTTTTACTTCCAAAACACCAACATGTCTACAAGCTAAATGACCTGTACAACATATTCATAAACTTCACCATTTGTATGTTATAAATACATGTTTTACTAATACTGTAATTTGCTTTGAAGTACCTTTAACTATCTAATTATTCGTCCAATTTAGTAAATATCACTCCATCTTTCTCATATATATTCTCCACGAATAAAAGAAGGAGTGAGGCGTCATTTATTTCCTCAGTTTGTCAAGGCAATAAAATAAACCCTAGAAATTAGTTAACCGAGTTTGGCTCAGCAACAGCCTATAAGAATATGACCCAAGCGTTTGCCCAGACCAAATGATTAAATCTCTATACATATCTATGAATTTAAATAAGGCGCTTGCCAACCGACAAAAACTCTGCAAATAGAGAAATGCTCGAGAATTCCCAATTCAAATAAATGGAAGAACAAGTCCCTCGATATCAGCTCCACTCATTTTATGACTTGAGTTTTGCCATTGATATTCATTTCGTCACATGGCAAGTGTCCATAAATACTTGTTTTTGGCAATCCCTGGGTGAATAACGATCGTTCTGTCTTCATTTGCAATTTAGTCTATTTTTGTGGCTGGCGACTTGGAAATTGCGCTTGTCCACGGTCTGCTATCAAGTTGCCAGGCGCTTATTTTTCCTCTGTTTGGTCATCTCGATGGTCGGTAATTGAAATTTGAGAGGAGAAGTCGAGATCAATTAGAGGCGGCTGTTATAGAGCTGTTTGTTCCTTAATGATTGCTTTGGAGACCGTATAGCTAGGTAGAATTTCCTCAAAGTTTCCATTGTCTTTACCCATAGGACAATGGTATCAACTTACTCCTTCCAACATAATGGATATTGAGTGTACGGAAACCAGTTCATTTTCCTCAGCAATTACTTTTCTCAAAAATAATTGATTTGGATCTTGGATTTCAATTTTTTTTTTCGAGATTTAGGAATTAGTCGGTGATGTCGACAATTTGTCTCGCAAGTATAAAAGAAAATCATTGAGTACATGAGAAAATCATAATACTTACGTAAATAATAATTTTTTTTGAATAAAACAATTTTTTTGATGTAATTTATGAACGTGTGCTTTAATCTATTTCTTTGTAGTTATTAGGAATTAATTCTAGATAAAAAAGAAAATTCCCTTTTATTCCCTCATAAATCATTTTTAATATTATAATTACAGAGACTAATTTTAAACAAATTAAGTAGAAATAAGAAGTATTATGGATACCTAAATTAATAAAGTCACCTAACTAATTCACAAATAATAAAGAAAAAGGAAAAATCATAGAAAATAATAAGTTATTAACCCAAAATAGCTAAGTTAAATGAACTTGCTTGTTCATTGAGCGATGGAGACTGTTTATGAATGTATATAGATTCCAATAAACGAATATCACACTGGTTTGAAGTTTGCAAAATTTTGAAATTTTCTTCCTTAATTGGGTGATTATTATCTAAAGAATGATTACGAATTGAACTATATGGTGGGGAGCTATAGGGGTTATTTGTTCTAAAGGATATTCCCTTATGCTGAGAAATTCTCACCTTTCTCATCACCCAATTAAGGAAGAAAATTTCAAAATTTTGCAAACTTCAAACCAGTGTGATATTCGTTTATTGGAATCTATATACATTCATAAACAGTCTCCATCGCTCAATGAACAAGCAAGTTCATTTAACTTAGCTATTTTGGGTTAATAACTTATTATTTCTTTGGTTTTTCCTTTTTCTTTATTATTTGTGAATTAATTAGGTGACTTTATTAATTTAGGTATCCATAATACTTCTTATTTCTACTTAATTTGTTTAAAATTATTCAAAATTAGGATATTGATAATGAATATTGAATTATTCGAAAGCTCTAGAAAAATTACAGAGACTATTTATTCATTATCGCCGAATCCAAACACCTCCATATATCGCAACTCATTTCACAAATCATCTTGGGAATATTCTTGACTATAATATAACTCTGAGATTGAAGAAGATAACCTTAACTTACGCAACTCATTTAATATTATTGGAAGTAAGATAATGAATGAATATTCCCCAAGAACACAGATGATTCAAAACAGGGAGCGAAGTTTCTCTTTAGAAGATGGGAAGTTGGGCTTAGAAGTTACTCATTTAGGAGCAACTCTTAGAAAAGTTGTAATGCTTTCAATGGCTCTCATTATACAGGACTCTTCTTCTCTCTATTTCATCTCAAGACTCGCGCACAAATGAAATATTAATTTATTTACCTTGAAGTTTGTCAGAAGAATAAACTATTCAGAGAATTATGGTTATCAAAATAACAATGTGTGGATTCCAGTGTGGATTTCGATGTGGGGAGTTTTAACCGCAATGAACCTAATGGGCCATACACACGTAGAGTTTTTTAAGTCTTTCCACCAAACTTTTTGCTAAGCTCCTCCTACTTTTTTCACGAGAATATAAGAAAAAACGATATAATAATTAGCTATTTATTTCAGTTGGTATCCATGATACCTGCAGGTATCATGGATACCAACTAATAATTATACGATTTATATCGTTTTTTCTTATATTCTCGTGGAAAAAGTAGGAGGAGCTTAGCAAAAAGTCTGGTGGAAAGACTTAAAAAACTCTACGTGTGTACGACACGTTAAAACCCTAAATTCATTTCGAGCAAAGGCAATACATATCCCCTGCCCCGAACTGAAGAAAAACAACGAACAGTTTAATATCCTGGAACGAAGCTTCACTGTGCAAACATTGTCCGCACTTTTACATTTGTCTACTCTAATTTGACGGCTGAAAAGAGGCCCGCAAACAAGCTTTGTGTTGCACCAGGCTGAAGGATATTCAGAGACTGTAACTACGACCATGTATCTTCCTGCTAATCCTGCACATGTAATTAAACTACAGTCCAGAAGAAGCCGCACTGCGGTTTCAACGTCAATAACGGTTCAGAACAAGGTTTCTGATTTGATATCGAGCAGTTTTAGTTTTTGATTCAACTGACTGTCCAACAACTTACTTCCACTCGGACATAATATTATAAACATCTTTAGTCTACTTACATAAAAATTAGGAATGATATAAAGGTTACATAATCATAACGTCGATTCAAAGAGCTAAAAATTTGATGATGAAAAGGTCAAAGGGGGCGGTAGGAGACCGTAGCACAGCTGGGGTGAAGGGCCCCCCGCTGACTGTGATGGCTTGCCTAAATATAGGTGATACTGTCGAAAGGAATTGTACCGTGGAGTAACCCACTGTACTGTGAACACATTACACTGACTAGGGGTACAGGGGCATATAATTAGCTTTGAGTGATGGTGAAGGGGTCTGCAGTCATAATGAACGTGTGCCATTCAAAGTAAACACAGGATCTATTATCAATTTTCAGGTGTAAATCTTCATTAATTCATAGTAATTGTCATCTATAGAAAATAAATAAACATCGTTCATTTTTTATACTTTTCCATTGATGTAAAGAATATTTTCATTTTCAAATGAGAATATTGTTACTATTGTACTGAAGATAAGTTATTTGAATCCGCTTATTAATTCAAAAGAGTGACAAAAATTACAAAAAAAATTCCAGTGAAAAATATATATTTTTAAATATGTATGCCGTTATTGGAATTAGTAAAAGAAATTCTGAATGGAACATCTAAGTTCCCGTCATCATGATGTCATCCCCTTTTAGAGGGTTATTGGGTTCATGTAGGTCCATACCCCCAACATATTGCCTCGGGGATAGACATCTTGGGCGTGCCCCGTTACCTACCTACCCCAAAGGGTCTTACGGTTGTCACAACAGGATAAAAACTATTTTCGAAACGTATGTTGTTAAACACATATTCAATAAATTATTTACTTTTACCATCTAAAATGATAATTCCACATTTTTAAAATTGAACTTTCCTATAAAGTTAAATTCGTTAGGAAAATTAAATTCTTTGAGTAAGAAAAGTTCCGAAACAGCATCAGATATGCTTACGACAGAATAAGTTTTTGAAATAAAGACACGTACGTTACTGATCTTGCTACCATTCGGCAGATCCGAAGTAAGTTCTAAAATTATCTGCACTCCGGAGATTAAACATTGAAGGCCGGAAGCCTCTGCCAGAGTTCGAAAGCTCTCCAGTTTGATTCCAGAAAGTTTGAATCCTGAACGTCGAATGGAAGAGCCTTATCAGGGTGTTTGAATTCGACTAGGTGTAGTAGGAGATTCTTGAGAAGTTAGATCCACTATTGAGATGACATGCATGAGTGTTCAAGTTCTTCATTTAACTTCAGGCTATTTAGGTAGTTTACTCAATCATTAGATAATTCAATTAACTAACATCGTGATTTACGGACTAAATGTTTGGAAAGGTGGACTTAAAACTAAAATCATAAACTATTTAGGTCTATCTGTCTTCATTTTTAATTTCCGCTATTAAATTAAGGTTTAACTTCTCACATATTGCAAACTAACACTTCAGTCGTTTAATTAATTTCTCAAATACTTATATAATTTTTCTGCTCTAAATGTACATATATAATGATAATTTTCAAAATTTTATGTTTTAATAATCAGTTCCTTTTTCTCTTCAAAACTTTTTTTTTTCACTTCTCCTGAAGTATCGAAATAAAATTATCAGTCTCTAAAAAATAAAATAAAAGTGACAAGATCACATTTTTTTTTATATATAAATGTTTATACTTCCCATAATATATACATTTTTTTAAAACTCTCATATATAAAATATATCAGCAAATAGTGTAAATGAAAAGCTATACGAAATGATGATTCAATTAGACCTCTGGAAGTGAGGTTAACGATGGTGTTATTGTGGCTGGTGAGCTGGAAATGCAGATCCGAGTCTAATAGAGTTAATGGACACACTGGGTGGCGCTCTCTATGTAAATCATTCTTGGAGCTCTCGATTTATATGATAATTTATAACTATCATTATGAGCTGGGAGATTTCGTCTCAAAATGAGGGGGTGGCTGAAAAATAGGGGGAGGGGATTTTAAAGCCCGAAATGAGGGGGTTTCTCGAAAAGAAAGGGGGATTTTCAATAGAGATTTAGACTGAAATGAGGGGGTTTCTGAAAAATAAAAAGAGGGGAAGAGGGATTTATACTGAAAATGGGGAAGGGGGTTCTGAAAAAGAAAAAGAGGGAAGAGGGATTTTAAAGAGAGAGAATTAAGGAGGGTATGAATGGGGAAGGAGAAGAGGGATTTTTCTAAAGAGAAATTTACCCCCGAAATTAGATAAGATTCTTAGGGAAAAAACTGTAAAGAGGAATATTTTTAAATTCTTATCATTTTCAAATTGTATACCTTATGAACATCAGAAAAAACATCAGAAAAAACATCAGATAAAAATAATTCAAACTTTTGAATTATTTTTAATATTTCCTTAATATACATATTAGGGTAAGTTCCGAATTATCGGTCAGTACTACATCTTCGGTCGTATAAGGAAAAACAATATAAAAATTGTTATTATTACACAGTGCTATCTAATACTTCTGCAAACCCGGGTAATAATAACCCGGGTAATAATAATAATTTTTATGTTGTTTTTCTCATATGTCCGAAGATGTAGTACTGACCGATAATTCGTAACTTACCCTATATAATAAATTCAATTTTCTCTCAAGTATTGACCAAATTAGAATCGATTTTCTCTCATTTCAACATTTGCACATAATTAGGAGTAATGTGCTTGTACAGTGGTACCTTGAATCAATATGTACCACTCAGAAGTGGTTCCTGTTTGAAGTAGTCTAGTAGGTGGATATTAGAACTAATTGCATTAATTTGACAGGCTTTGATATGTTATATACACAGGCTATCGATCATGTAAAGGATTTGGTTCTAATCATCGTTAAATTGATTATGTATGTTAAAGAATGCGGTAAATTACGAGTTATTAGACGGTTCCACATTTTAGGACATAAGGAAAATTATATAATAGAAGTTAAATGATAATTATTATATCACTTTTTCTTACATGCCTGAAAATGTGAATCCGTCCGATAATTCGGAACTTACCCTACTTAGATTGAAATGGGCCAACCCCTTGATTTTCTATGGCCCCACCATGCATTTCTGTGCGGGAGGACAGTGACTCTTTCACTCAGTGTATTTTTACACTTGGCTCACTCACCGCTTTTGTTGATTCTTCAAAGTTAGGCTGGAGAGTCTGGTTGCCATGGGTGACGAGACTTGACAACAAACCCGATAGGAGTTGTTAATAAGCAGGAACTTACCTCACAATATGTGACACTGATGTCAATGGAAATATTATCAACTAAAATGTAACCTAATTAGTATATCTCATAGTGCTGAACTATAGTGCATAATATATTTAAAGTTATAGTGATGAGGTATAGTCAAAACTATATGAATGATATCTTTGTAAGTTACGAATTATCGGTCGGTTTCACATCTTCGGTCATATAAAAAAAAACGGTAGTATGATAATTATGTAATTTTTGTTTCAAAATAAAAAAAATTCATGGATACTAATTAAAATGAAAATTTAAAAATAATTATTATTTAGTTTTTTCTGATATGACCGAAAATGTGGAACCGACCAATAATTCGTAACTTACCCTAACTTTTTGTTGAAATTTCGTATAGGCCTACAGTGACTATACAGTTGAATTAGTGTGTTTATTTTATAATATTAATTAAAGACGCTATAATGAATAGAACTAAATTCACAATAAGAATTGCCGCCTATATTCATAAAAATGCGTATATTAATAACTATTCTTTGCACAAAATCAATTTACCACAAAAGAGTTAGATACAATTAAATGCGGTAATTAACTTATAGTTGCAATAAGAATATCGCATGCCTCTTTATGAACTAATTTGAACGGCATTCAATTATTAAAAAGAGAATTGGTAGTCTGCACAGTCGGTATCATTTTAGGTGCACTTTAACTAGGTTATAACTCCAATTAGATTAGACAGTCAAACCCCCACCCCCCGAACCCCCATCCCCCCTTTGGCCTCTTGGGGCACAGACCTGAATGTCAATGAGGGAAATTAAGACAATCCTCTTGCACACATCACAGGCAGTGCTCTCACCTAGTGGAATATTTCTAGTGAAGCCTTAACTAGAGATAACGTACAACTTGTGGTTTCGATAGAGTATTCAACCCTCCCGATCCGACCATTCAAACACAAAAAAAAAATGAAAAAAATTGTATATATATATATTTGATTTTTTAGTTATAGCAAAGTTTTATTTTTCAATCATTTAAGAATATAATATAAAATAATTGTATCATTTAAATTGGTATCCATTTTAACTAGAGGTATCATGGATACCAATTAAAATAACGAGTTAAAATACCTATGTACCTACTTTAAATAACTGTAAAAAAATAGTTCAATTTAAAGAATTCATCGAAATTTACACTTGATATGAACCAAAATTCTATAAATGATAATTTTCATTTCAACTCTTAAAGATGATTCAAGTCAAAGCCCTTTAAAAAATTTCCTGAAGAGAAATGTATAACCGGCGAGTGCAATAAAATAGCACCATGGTTGTAAAAATCTGATACCGATATTGCCCCGCACTTCAAGTCTTATTTGCTTCGGCATTTCTTACTTCGAATTATTAACCGGGGTCATTTTTTACGACTTCGAGAATTATATGAGATGGAAAAACTTTAGAGAAAAGACCGAAAGTTCAAAATTGGCGTAGTGAATTTGTTTGCCCTGATTTATGACGTAAAATAGAATTTATGGTAAGATGAAAATAGCACATATAGGTATTTTGATGTAGATTTGAAAGCCATGTTCGGAAACTTTTGTACCAATTAACAATACCATCGTCAATTCGCGATGCTTCTACCCGTTCGAATTAGAAAAGTTCATAGCTTCTTGAATTTCACGGCAGCCGCTAACTTGTAACGAGAGCCTTTTACACAGAGATTAGAAAAGCCAGAACTAGCGGAGGAGGAGGATCCAGAATTTGTAGTTCAAGGAATATTCGGAGCGGTCGGTCGGTTCTTCTCGTTTAATTGAGAAAAAAGGCGAATGAAGTTAGAGTTGGTATCTTTCTGCCTGCTCTAACTGTCCTAATTTTGTAAGCGTCGCAATGATCTTCTGGAACTACCTGACAGTCGATTAAAAACTTCCAAGACTTCATTAGCAGGGGACAGTGAATGTTCTTTATATTTGGAAGGGAGGGCCACAAATGATCTGCTATTGGAATTGTATTTGTCGAACTGATCTTCAAGGAAATGTTCCAATGTGATGATTTTATTTGGAAATGATAGAAAATAACGAAAAATAGTTCCTTGCACTAAAGGCCTTGTTACACGGTGCGAGTTACTGCCGTGACAGTGGACAGCAGCTGTCCCACTGTACTCACATAGCATTGAATTTTCATGACTGTTACTCGACTGATGCTGTCACACTGTGCGAGTAACTGTACTACAGTAACTTGCTAGCTAGCCAACTCGCACGTTCACTCGCATCGTGTAACAATGCCTTAAAGCATATGTGAATTAATTAAACAAAAAAATTGTCAGTAAAAACAAAATGGTTTGGATTGGGAAACGAATGATGTTCAAACATTTTATTTGTAGTCTAAAATGATATATTTAATGATTTATGAATTTTCAATATTATTAATTCAATATTAATGGATAATGTTTAATTTCTTAAAACGTATATAAACCTCTTTTTCTCAATAAACATTATATGATTCACATTAATTTTCAGGAAAACAGAATAAGAAAAATATACAACTCAAAATGTTGACAAAATTTAAGCCTAATAATTTAGAAGGTTTTCATGAAGAAGGCCTTCTTCCATTTTTTAAGAACGAAGAATTTATATCTCCTAGAAGAATACATCCATCTTTTATCTCTATATTATTTTATATCTCTGTATGAGAGAAGAGAGTCCCTATACAAACCGTCTTAATACAAGGACTGGCCATCAAATCTATGGAACTGCCATGAAATCCACTAAATTGGTGCGTAAAAGAAGATTGAATGATAATCTGGAGGTAGGGTTGCGGTATAGTGTCTTCAGTTTCATTGGCTCGTCTTTTATAGCTTATTAAACGTCCTACAGTAAGTCACACTTGGCTTTTATTTATAATATAAACATTATTACTAAATAAGAATAACGGTATGCATCACTGTATCCAGGAATAGGTTACTAAATGTAGTAATGATTAGGGTTGTTACAATATGCTTTAAAAATCATAGATCCTGAAAATATTATAGACGGAGAGAATCGCTCTAAATCAGCGGTATATAGTATTCGATACCATTTCATTTCGTCTATGATATTCTAACGATCTATGATTATAAAGCATGTTGTCACAACCCGACTAATAGCTATCGAAAAATTTCAACACAAAGATACTTAAAATGCAAAATAAATCAGTATGTTCTTTTTTATTAAATTAAAGTTAATTTTGTTTATTTCAATATACGATGAACCAAATTGTCTTATATTAGTAAAATCGGCTGCATACAGCTTTTGCTAAATTTGGGTCTTGTCGGGTTTCGACAATAAATCTTTCTTCAGAATATTTGAAGCTGAACCACAGCTAACCACACCTAACCACACCTAACCCACACTGGTGCATTTCGTCGAACTGATGAATTCGGAGTCATTTCAACACAACCCCTGATCGCTTCACCGTTTTGCTCTGTCCTTACGGTTCTTAGTCTAACAGTTGGCTCTCGAGGGGAAATGTTGACAGTTGTTTGGAAATCTTTGACACACCGCTTAATAACTTTTACAGAAAGAGCACTAGGTATGTTGAACCTGATCTTGAATGCTCGTTGAGGAGTAGTAGTAACACTTTCGGAGAGAAGTAACTGATATATGTAACGTTGAATGTCCAGCGTCGAGTTTACTCTTCTCATCGTGCTTTTAAATATAGATGTAGCAAAGAACAAATCGTATTTACAGAAAACTACATTCCTCCTCCTTTGATTGGTGTATAAAATATTATGATCTGTTGAAGTCATACTGTATTGCATGTTGTAGGCAGCCTATTTTTAATGCCCACCCTGTATATACCACGCTAATTAATATATGTAAGGTTTTAAAGATCTTAATAATGAAGAAATTTAAATGGAAGCAGTGATAAAATTTATTTGTTTAAATTCAATGAGAGAATTACTTGAGTATACCAGTTGTTTATTTATTCCACAGTAAAATTACTAGGATAACCATTGAATAAGATAACCATTCACTGAGATAACCATTCACCAAGATAACCATTTACCAAGATAACCATTTACCAAGATAACCATTTACCAAGATAACCATTTACCAAGATAACCATTTACCAAGATAACCATTTACCAAGATAACCATTTACCAAGATAACCATTTACCAAGATAACCATTTACCAAGATAACCATTTACCAAGATAACCATTCACTAACCAAGATAACCATTCACTAACCAGTTCTTAATTTTGTTCCCACATTATAATATTTATACCATCTCACTAGCTTCGCTTTTAGAAAATTCACTAAACTTTGCATCTCCCGGGGCAGATTTTTATCGAAACAGTCCGACTTCCGGAAGATTTAGAGCAATTCAGGAAAACTTTAGCTCTAATGATTACTCAGTGAATCAAAAAGAGATACAGTTGATGTACGCACGGAAACAGTAACCTTTTCACTGTCTAAAATATCCTAACAATATTCCATTTGATGGGTTGGAGTCAGCTGTTACTACCCAAAGAAAATGTTTTGGTTGACCTATAGAATATTAAAAGGATACCTTACTTGATCTACGATGCCCCTACCATAATATCATAGTGAATTAAATGCTTAGTAAAATATGATTAGGTCTTCACTAAAATTGTAGTTTCTACTTTATCTAATTAGTTCTTCATTTCCCCCTTTGATTGTGATAGAGTACACAAGATGTAGCGCTACACTTTGCAATAAAAGATTTAATGGTTATGCGGCCAGATTCCATTTGGTGGCAATAATTGAACCAATTGTGAGGTGTGGAACAAGTTCATGTCGGTTATTACTGCGTGACAGTTCAGTCAGTTATTACTGCGTGACAGTTCAGTCAGTTATTACTGCGTGACTGTTCAGTCAGTTATTACTGCGTGACTGTTCAGTCAGTTATTACTGCGTGACTGTTCAGTCAGTTATTAATGCGTGACTGTTCAGTCAGTTATTACTGCGTGACAGTTCAGTCAGTTATTACTGCGTGACTGTTCAGTCAGTTATTAATGCGTGACTGTTCAGTCAGTTATTACTGCGTGACAGTTCAGTCAGTTATTACTGCGTGACTGTTCAGTCAGTTATTAATGCGTGACTGTTCAGTCAGTTATTAATGCGTGACTGTTCAGTCAGTTATTAATGCGTGACTGTTCAGTCAGTTATTAATGCGTGACTGTTCAGTCAGTTATTACTGCGTGACTGTTCAGTCAGTTATTACTGCGTGACTGTTCAGTCAGTTATTAATGCGTGACTGTTCAGTCAGTTATTAATGCGTGACTGTTCAGTCAGTTATTACTGCGTGACTGTTCAGTCAGTTATTACTGCGTGACTGTTCAGTCAGTTATTACTGCGTGACAGTTCAGTCAGTTATTAATGCGTGACTGTTCAGTCAGTTATTACTGCGTGACTGTTCAGTCAGTTATTACTGCGTGACAGTTCAGTCAGTTATTACTGCGTGACTGTTCAGTCAGTTATTTCCTGTACTTTCCTATGTATGTACTTTCTTATGTACTTTCCTATCTACTTTCCTATGTACTTTCCTTATATTTAATTTCCTATCTACTTTCTTATGTACTTTCTTATGTACTTTCCTATGTACTTTCCTGTGTACTTTCCTGTGTACTTTACTATGTACTTTCCTATGTACTTTCCTATGTTTTTTCCTGTGTACTTTCCTGTGTACTTTACTATGTACTTTCCTATGTACTTCCCTATGTATTTCCCTATGTACTTCCCTATGTACTTCCCTATGTACTTCCCTATGTACTTCCCTATGTACTTCCCTATGTACTTCCCTATGTACTTTCCTATGTACTTTCCTATGTACTTCCCTATGTACTTCCCTATGTACTTTCCTCCGTACCACCCTATGTACTTTCCTATGTACTTCCCTATGTACTTTCCTATGTACTTTCCTCTGTACCACCCTATGTACTTTCCTAGGTACTTTCCTATGTACTTTGATACTGCAAAGTGCATCACTTTGCTACTTATCAACTGAAGTACATAATAAATATTTTCAGCCCTTCCTCTTATCCGATAAGAACCTGATAAACAAAAGATAAGGTAAAGAAGCAAGTAGACACTTTCAGAGAATTCAATAAAATTCATATAATATATTGATATTTAAGTGTATTATTAAAATGTTGAAGTTTATGTTCCATACAAATAAATATATATTAATTTTTATATAATGTATTTCGCTCATAAATTTCATGGATAAATTATTGGTATATTTTAATAACAGTAAGGGTGAGTGTGCTCAGTCCAGAACTCACCATTCACCTAAACTACCACTCACCATTCACCAACACTACCACTCACCATTCACCAACAGTACTACTCACCATTCACCAACACTACCACTCACCATTCTCCTAAACTACAACTCACCATTCACCAACACTACCACTCACCATTCACCAACAGTACTACTCACCATTCACCAACACTACCACTCACCATTCACCTAAACTACAACTCACCATTCACCAACACTACCACTCACCATTCACCAACAGTACTACTCACCATTCACCAACACTACCACTCACCATTCACCAATAAATCACAATCACATAACTGTAGTTATTCCTAACAATTTCATCACTCACCAATAAATCACCATAACTTAGCTGTAGTTAGTCCAAACAAATTCACCATTCACCAATCACCATCACATAGTTAGTACAAACAAATTCACCATTCACCAATCACCATCACATAGTTAGTCCAAACAAATTCACCACTCACCAATCACATCACATAGTTAGTCCAAACAAATTCACCATTCACCAATCACCATCACGTAGTTAGTCCAAACAAATTCACCATTCACCAATCACCATCACGTAGTTAGTCCAAACAAATTCACCACTCACCAATCACCATCACATAGTTAGTCCAAACAAATTCACCACTCACCAATCACCATCACATAGCCGTAGTTAGTCCAAACAAATTCACCACTCACCAATCACCATCACATAGCCGTAGTTAGTCCAATCAAATTCACCACTCACCAATCACCATCACATAGTTAGTCCAAACAAATTCACCGCGTTCACCCATCTGAAAGCTGTCCCGGCAACAATCAGCCACCAATAACTTTGCTCCAGTCAATATTCTGTTAAATTGCCTATAAACAATATTGCCTCCGTGAGAACAATTTACTGGGGCCTCCTTGGAGCACTGAATGGTGGTCAGAAGGAGGGAGGAGTGGAGGGGAGAGTGGAGGTAAAGAGTGGAGGAAGAAATGGAGGGAAGAAGTGGAGGAAAGAGTGGAGGGAAGGAGTGGAGGGAAAGAGTGGAGGGAAAGAGTGGAGGGAAAGAGTGGAGGGAAAGAGTGGAGGGAAAGAGTGGAGGGAAAGAGTGGAGGGAAAGAGTGGAGGGAAAGAGTGGAGGGAAGGAGTGGAGAAAAGGAGTGGAGAAAAGGAGTGGAGAAAAGGAGTGGAGAAAAGGAGTGGAGGGAAGGAGTGGAGGGAAGGAGTGGAGGGAAGGAGTGGAGGGAAGGAGTGGAGGGAAGGAGTGGAGGGAAAGAGTGGAGGGAAGGAGTGGAAGGAAAGAGTGGAGGGAAAGAGTGGAGAAATGGAAGCAATATCGTACCATAAATATATTTATTTCCTGAATGTTTATAAGTAATGTACATAGATTAACAATACTATACAAATATAGTAAAATAAATAACAGGAAAGTTCACCGCAATGTAAATATCAATTAAGTAATATGTTGCTGATAATTCCTTGGAATCCTGTTCAAGAAAGAGATTAATAGCTGTATATCTGCATTGTAATTAATAGATAATGTATTTAAATACTTGATATATTAAGTCTTATTCTTTACTCACTATTACACTCATCATAAGTTTAATTCAATAATAAGAATGCATTTTCGGAAAAAATGATACAATGCATTAAAAAATATGAAAATTTGTGACTCGTATTTAGTTAACGACATTCCCATGTTCGCCAGAACAAGTCTGGTAGGTAAGGTATTCTTTATAACTATTCTTTGTATCTATTCTTTATAACTATTCTTTATATCTATTCTTTATAACTATTCTTTATATCTATTGCTACGTAATTCTCCGAAATATTTTTTCAAATATTTGCTTCCGTTAGATTTTGTTGATCGTTGATGCATTCTAAAACTTATTGGTTTTTGTCATCATTGTTATAGCAATGATTAATGTACAACTGAAGGTTCTAGAGAAACATTAGACTTATCTAAAATTTAAGCCTTTAACTTCATCATCTTCAGCCCGAAAAGTATTACATACTTACATATGGGCTTGAACTCGTTTATTATTTTGTAATAAGCTCGTAAGGCTTGTCCATCTATGATTCTATGATCTTCTACTGCCATGGCTTAGTTACTATTGAGTAAGCCATGGCTCTGGACATTTCTATTTATCATTAGATAATATGTTTCAATCTTAGGAATCCTGATTATTGTCATGTTTTGAATGAAATCATTCCTGTGATTATATTTATTGTGCGGTGAATAGAGATGCCAAACATCAACATGCGGTAAACTTTCCGGGATGAATCGAGGGGCGGTTGCGGTGATTTTACCGCGCACCTGAACAATCATTCCCGCAATGAGTGATACTTGAGTGGATATTTCTTAATGTTTAATTCTTTTCCATTCTTAGTCTGTGCAATTTACAGTATAAAACTCTTTAAAATATATATAATAAAAACACACAGATGGTTCCTGTAGCACTACACACAGAGTATAGGAGATATCTATGGGCTAGTAAGTTTCGAGTCAATCATATCCGACTGGTTAGGGGGTGCCGCCGAGAGTCTTAAAAACTGATAGGCCGTTGCCTAGACCTAATTTCTCTTGGGACAGATTGCTTCCATGAGCCTCTTACCGGTTGTTCATATTGCACTCGATATCTAGAGAGAAATTCCACATCAAAAGAGAAATTCCACATCAAAAGAGAAATTCCACATCAAAAGAGAAATTCCACATCAAGAGGAAAATTCCTTATTAAGTGGGAAATTCCACATCAAAAGAGAAATTCCACATCAAGAGGAAAATTCCTTATTAAGTGGGAAATTCCACATCAAAAGAGAAATTCCACATCAAGAGGGAAATTCCACATCAAGAGGGAAATTCAACATCAAGACAGAAATTCCACATCAAGAGGGAAATTCCACACCAAAAGAGAAATTCCACATCAAAAGAGAAATTCCACATCAAGAGAGAAATTCCACATCAAAATGGAAATTCCACATCAAAAGGGAAATTCCACATCAAGAAGGAAATTCCACATCAAGAGGGAAATCCCACATCAAGAGGAAAATTCCTCATCAAAAGGGAAATTCCACATCAAAGGGAAATTCCACATCAAAAGGGAAATTCCACATCAAAAGGGAAATAAAAAGTAAATAGGTATAATATTATAAAACATAAAAATGTCGCTCATATCATTTTAAATTGGCTTCAATTATTATCTAATTCATGAATAATATTTTTATTTTATTTAGATATCATTTTGTTTTGATTATTATCGAATGAATAAAAAGAAATGGAGGGTTTAGAATGATTATTGAAGAATAAAAATGAACAATGTTAGAAAAGAAATACATAGTAAATTCATTATATAAGATTTCACATGACTTTAATATCTTTCATACCACTTTTTCAATACTCATTAATAGATAGTCTCCGTAAAGTTAATCCAAATGAAACGCGTCGCTATCATTTATCCACCAGATTTAGAACTACATGATAAAGTAATGGATTTTGTAAGTGGAATAGGATGGTGAACTTTAGCCCTTGTATCGGGCGATATTCATGACTCCATTTATTGCCACCGTGACTATGATGAAGCGAGTCAAGTCTGCCAGCCGCCGCTGCAACCAAGCAAGGTTTAAAGCTTACACAATGTATAATAAATGATATAACGGCTAATATACTGCAGCATATGACTTTGCTCGCTCAAAGACCTAAACTGACGCTTCCAGACTTCAATATTTGGAGGCACCATGCCAATTCTGCTTATCCTTCTTATAAAGTGAGCCACCGATCTTGCGATAGTGTATAGAATATAAAGTTTACATATTTCATTAGTTTTGATTTATCAGAAGTGTCCAATATAGTATGAAAGTTCAGAGCTTGATAAATGCATACATATAGAGGCGTTCTTATCGCAATATTACCCTCACTATAGATAGGATACACTGTCTTATCATCTACTCCTTCTCCTCCCCTCCAATTGAAGCGGCCCCTTCTTAATCCCCAATTTAATTCCGAAAAGGAGAGTGAGGCAGACAGATCTCCATTCCTTTAAGTTCAACTCGACTTCCAGCTCATTTCCTGCAGTCCTCTTGACAATAGTAGATAAATTGTACCTATTGGTCATATCCTCCTATCTGGTTCTTCGCCTCCTTCTACCCTGCTTTCATAGACCTAACTCGTTTAAGTTGTCACAAAGAATTATGGCTCAGGGACGACATTATGAAATGAAAAGAAATCTTATCGTAATCTTCCCTTACTCTATTTAAACTTTATAAAATTAAATGGATAAAGTTTTCAGACGCTACCTATTCATACATACAAACATGTGTATGTGTAAATAGAGTATAGTTATTCAGAGAGTAATCCTTTGGATGTTGGGCATGTGTTTATTGAAGCGTGTTTCCCTCCTTTCTAGAGGGAAACACTAGTTAATGAAGTCAATTTCCCTCTCTCCAGAGCTCATATCCTCCATCGCAAAGTCTCTGCCAGCAAAATATTGACTTTATTCACACCCAATTTCTTAAGCCGAGCAGATGGATTTGTTCGCATTAGATGCCGTTGACGGAGGAATGTCCTCAAACAGCTCCAGACATTTGGTAACAAAAGAAATGTCCTTTTTCTGCCAACTGTCATTGTCGGCTGGCTGCAGTAAATGAAAATGCCATTCTGCTTATTGTATATGGCTGCATGAGGAGTGCCTGCCAAGAAAAGCAAGATATGCACTTCTCTTTATTGAAGTGAAGCTGATAGATTTCAAGGCACAGCCGCACGCACAGACGGCATCGTCACGAACTAATGAAAGGGAATCCGTCCTAGTTATGACGACTAATCATGATGCATCGTCTTGTAATATTCTCATCAATTTATAAAACGAAATAGGAAATTGTGCTAAAAAGGTGAAAGAGAAATTAGAAAATAGTTTATTTTGGAATGAGTTTGGAAGTACATATCATGAAAAATACGGAAAATTATTCAACTTTTTCACCGATGATCTATTTTAGCTTAAATTTGAAATGGTTGGTATGTAAATGAAGTAAATGTCCAAAAGTCCTAAATTTTGTTCATTAGAATTATTTTCAAGAGAATTTTTGAATGAGCTTGAGTTTGATATTTTCAGTCCAAATTAAATCTAAATCTTTTCAACATTTAAATTGTGTTTAATCAAAAAGATATGATATGAATTATTATTAAAGAAGATTTACATCGTAAATCATCGTACTTTCCATTCTTATTTTTGAAGTGTCCATAGCTCCTTAAGTGTCCATAGATCCTTAAGTGTCCATAGCTCCTTAAGTGTCCATAACTCCTTAAGTGTCCATAACTCCTTAAGTGTCCATAACTCCTTAAGTGTCCATAGCTTCTTAAGTGTCCATAGCTCCTTAAGTGTCCATAGCTCCTTAAGTGTCCACAGCTTCTTAAGTGTCCATAGCTTCTTAAGTGTCCATAGCTCCTTAAGTGTCCATAGCTCCTTAAGTGTCCACAGCTTCTTAAGTGTCCATAGCTTCTTAAGTGTCCATGGCTCCTTAAGTGTCCATAACTCCTTAAGTGTCCATAGCTTCTTAAGTGTCCATAGCTCCTTAAGTGTCCATAGCTCCTTAAGTGTCCATAGCTCCTTAAGTGTCCACAGCTTCTTAAGTGTCCATAGCTTCTTAAGTGTCCATGGCTCCTTAAGTGTCCATAGCTTCTTAAGTGTCCATAGCTCCTTAAGTGTCCATAACTCCTTAAGTGTCCATAGCTTCTTAAGTGTCCATAGCTCCTTAAGTGTCCATAGCTCCTTAAGTGTCCACAGCTTCTTAAGTGTCCATAGCTCCTTAAGTGTCCATAGCTTCTTAAGTGTCCATGGCTCCTTAAGTGTCCATGGCTCCTTAAGTGTCCATAGCTCCTTAAGTGTCCATAGCTCCTTAAGTGTCCATGGCTTCTTAAGTGTCCATAGCTTCTTAAGTGTCCATAGCTCCTTAAGTGTCCATAGCTTCTTAAGTGTCCATAGCTCCTTAAGTGTCCATAGCTTCTTAAGTGTCCATGGCTCCTTAAGTGTCCATAGCTCCTTAAGTGTCCATAGCTCCTTAAGTGTCCATAGCTTCTTAAGTGTCCATAGCTTCTTAAGTGTCCATAGCCTCCCAAGTGCCTCCAATGTGTCCTCAGTACGCTCACCCTCAGTCGTTTGACATAGCGGACACACGTAACTAATTAGTAGCGCAATAGTGAAGATGATCCGTCAGGAGGAGCTCCACTGCTAAATTAACTCCAAAGGGAGACCCAATAATGGCAAGAAGTTGAATCTAGTTGATTATAGAGTCTTGGTGAGACACTGTAGGAGATATTGCAGCTTACTCAGATAGCCACGATTAGTCTACGTCACAAGGCGGAGGAATTAGTTCCAAATAAATAGCTTGACTGTTGCCAATGGTCTTATTGTCTATTATAATTTCAGGAGAATTGAAGACTGAATATTCGAATTGACAGAGTCTGCCAAGTCGTATCTTGATTAAAATGATGGTGGGATTTTTTTTTCTGCCATTCAAAAAATGATATGGTTAAAAAGTTATTATTCAATGCTTAAAAATATTTTTCGTTTTTTATCACAATATACTAGTCTACTGCTTTATAACGATCACAATATTTTATAGTGGATATTTGTATCTTAATCTATAGCGTATAGGAAAGTATATGACTATACCATTGATCTAGAGGGGAAAATATAATAACTTTGTTCCTATCAATCATGGGTATATACAATTTTCCAGTTCATTTATATGATAAAAGCTATGAACTGACAAAAGATCATATAATTCAAGCCACTGGTTACCTAACTATTAATTGAGTAGCGAATCGTCGAGATTCAGTACTTTAGGGACCTACACTTTGTCAGTCCGATTATTATTGTGAAGTTAGCCAGGTTTATCCTCTAAATTGCTACCGCCCTCTAAAGGTAACCAGGTGTATCCTCTAAATTGCTACCACCCTCTAAAGGTAACCAGGTGTATCCTCTAAATTGCTACCACCCTCTAAAGGTAACCAGGTGTATCTTCTAAATTGCTACCACCTTCTAAAGGTAAAAAGGTGTATCTTCTAAATTGCTACCACCTTCTAAAAGTAACAAGGTGTATCTTCTAAATTGCTACCACCTTCTAAAGGTAAAAAGGTGTATCTTCTAAATTGCTACCACCCTCTAAAGGTAACCAGGTGTATCCTCTAAATTGCTACCACCCTCTAAAGGTAACCAGGTGTATCTTCTAAATTGCTAACATCCTCTAAAGGTAACAAGGTGTATCCTCTAAATTGCTAACATCCTCTAAAGGTAACAAGGTGTATCTTCTAAATTGCTAACATCCTCTAAAGGTAACCAGGTGTATCCTCTAAATTGCTACCACCCTCTAAAAGTACCCTCTAATGGCTTCTACCACCCTCTAAAAGTACCCTCTAATGGCTTCTACCACCCTCTAAAGGTACCTTCTAATGACCTCTACCACCCTCTAAAGGTACCCTCTAATGACCTCTACCACCCTCTAAAGGTACCCTCTAATGACCTCTACCACCCTCTAAAGGTACCCTCTAATGACCTCTACCACCCTCTAAAGGTACCCTCTAATGACCTCTACCACCCTCTAAAGGTACCTTCTAATGACCTCTACCACCCTCTAAAGGTACCTTCTAATGACCTCTACCACCCTCTAAAGGTACCCTCTAATGACCTCTACCACCCTCTAAAGGTACCCTCTAATGACCTCTACCACCCTCTAAAGGTACCTTCTAATGACCTCTACCACCCTCTAAAGGTACCCTCTAATGACCTCTACCACCCTCTAAAGGTACCCTCTAATGACCTCTACCACCCTCTAAAGGTACCCTCTAATGACCTCTACCACCCTCTAAAGGTACCTTCTAATGACCTCTACCACCCTCTAAAGGTACCCTCTAATGACCTCTACCACCCTCTAAAGGTACCCTCTAATGACCTCTACCACCCTCTAAAGGTACCCTCTAATGACCTCTACCACCCTCTAAAGGTACCCTCTAATGACCTCTACCACCCTCTAAGGTACCTTCTAATGACCTCTACCACCCTCTAAAGGTACCCTCTAATGACCTCTACCACCCTCTAAAGGTACCCTTCTAATGACCTCTACCACCCTCTAAAGGTACCCTCTAATGACCTCTACCACCCTCTAAAGGTACCCTCTAATGACCTCTACCACCCTCTAAAGGTACCTTCTAATGACCTCTACCACCCTCTAAAGGTACCCTCTAATGACCTCTACCACCCTCTAAAGGTACCTTCTAATGACCTCTACCACCCTCTAAAGGTACCCTCTAATGACCTCTAC